>JAADXB010000615.1:0-11447 GCA_023337495.1 Pythium diclinum
GTACGTGTACAGGTACGTTAAGCTGGAGGAGAAGATGAAGCTTCTTTGGGATGCGGAGATGCGAGTGAACACGGTAAGTTGCATTTTGTGTTGCCGCCCTTGAAACAGTTGCCTAACGTTCGATGTGCTGAGCTAGGTTCACGTTGTCGACGTCTGCCGGGCGTTGTGGCATTTGTCATCGGAAGGACGACGCGGCGAGATCTACAACCTGGCTGACAAGAATGATACGAGTAAGGGCAACTTGGGTGATGTGCTTGTCTGCCTGATATGAAGCTCTGACAATTTCCTTTCGCTGTCACATACAGACCAAGCGAAAATCAACGAGATCCTCGAGGCAATCTTCAAGATCAAGACGGGATTTATCGGCAAGCTCGTGTCCAACCTCGCCCGCGTACGTACTCAGTATCTGTCAGTGGACGTGCCTTCGTTCACAGCTAATGCTCTTTACATGGTGTGCAGCTCAAACTCGCTGACGTCGTGGACGAAGCGAACGACAAGCACATGAAGCCGTGGTCGGATCTCTGCTCGGTGCGCGGCTGCCTTCCTCCTTGCAGCAAGTGCATTGTTATCTGACCGACATGGGCTCTCTCGCTTTGTCTGTAGGAACACGCCATCAACAACACGCCGTTGTCGCCTTACATCGACAAGGAGCTGTTGCAGCACAACCACCTCTACGTGGACGGCTCCAAGATCGAGGCCACTGGTTTCACGTACAAGTACCCACAGGTACGCAAGCAGTCTCTGTACTTTTTCAAAGTGATCCACTGTTTGACTCGGCCTCATGTGTGGATCCACCATCCAAACAGCTCCAGATGACGGAGGTCCGTGCAGTCGTCGACGAGTTCATCGCCCAGCGCGTCTTCCCTCCGCTCCTGTCCTGATCTGCTCAGGAAAACGGCTCGCTGGATCTCAAAATCTCTGGACTCGATTTTTCTCCGGACGACATCCAGAGCCGTCATAGTCCAGCGTCTTGAATCCAGATACAGTCTAACTGGCCATGAAACCCCCGGCTCGAATGGGCAACGTCAACTTGTGCACGGTCAGAGTGTTGGTCTTTTCGCTAGGTACACTTCCATTCGGTGATACTGTAACCATGCTCCAAATAGAGCGCTGTATACATCGTACCAGCTGGCGGTCGTGTACCCCCGCCAGCCTGACTCGGTTTCTCCTTTGGCTCCCTCTCTTCACTTTCGGGCCGCATCAAATTAGCCACGAGCAAGGAGACGCTAGTGACCGACCGACGTGCAGACGCCGGCTATTTCCCACTGCTCGACGGACGCCAGCGCAGTCCCGCCCAGGCGCGTCGCGTATATAGATCGCCCTTTGTGTCTGTGCGCAACTCGCAGCAGCTAACAGCCAGCAAGCGCCTCACGAAGCTGCCAAGTTCCAGCGCCGTCGTGCTGCGTAGAGGCGAGGTTACACTTTTGGTTCGGCAATATGAGCGAGGTTACGCTAGCGCAGCAACTCGAGCAGGAGCTTCAGATCAATGGGGTTACCAGCGTAAGCAATGGCGCACAGCGCCGCAGCAGTGGCAGCGGCAGCAGCAGCGACGACCACGGAAGCCATGACGCCGGTGGTGGCAATGGCTCACCAGCCACGGGCTCGTCCGTCTCAGCGGCTTCGTTGACGTCGTCTCCGTCCCAATCCGAGCAGCCATCGCCGTCAGAGTCCCCGGCGTCGTCGACGACCTCAGCGCGCAGCCCAGCGGCGTTGTCGTCTGTCAAGACCAAGCGCAAGAAGTTTCGTTCGCGGACGCAGTCGGAAGGCGCCGCGTGGACGCGGGCGTCGTTCCGCATGCAGACGCCAGTAAACAACACTAGCAGCAGTGATGTCACACGCAACAGCGAAGGTTCGTTGCCGCGGCTCGTCGAAGTGCTGCTGGAAAACGTCGAGTACGGCGGCGCCAGCGACAGCGACGACCCTACGACCCGAACGCGTGTGCCCCGCAAGCTCAGTGGTGGCTTGACACTTGCCAATCTTGTGGACGCGATGGAGAAGATGCAGCGCGTGCAGCGTATGAGCCGCGAAGGATGCATCAGCATGTGGCTTGAGCAGGGCGAGATCTCGGAGCGCGCGTCCGAGATCCTGGAGGATGCGAGACTGAGTCTCCACGGCAAGGAGAAGAACCTGTACAACTCGTCGGCTCGTCGCCTGTCGGAAGCGCAAGACCCGATGCTGAATTCGCTTGGAGAGAAGCTCGTGGCGTCGGCGAGGAACTCAGTGACGCAGCTGGACGCGCCCAAGCCCGAGCCCGAAGAGCCACTCCCGACGCGAATGAGCAAAGAGGAACTGCCTCCGCGACACAGCACCACAGCGAAGGCAGCCCCGACTGTTACTACTGCGGCGACCAAGAAGACCACTACAGCGCCGAAGCCAGAGGCGCCGACGCGCCAGTCTGTGCCTCCACCAGCTCCCGCACCTGCGGCTACGAGATCGTCATTGCTGCCAGCGAGCGTCACGGAGGAGATTACGTCCACGTCGTCGAATCCAGATCAGCCTGCGTCCTTGAACGACCCACTTCGACAAAGCGATTTCTTTCGACCAGAGTCCGCGACGCTGTACCACGAAGCCGTGCGATGGGAGGGCGTGCTCAGTCGACGAAGCGAGTGGCTGCGACGACTGGAGAAGCACTACTACGTGCTGGAGGGCAAGTACCTGCGACGCTTCGCATCGAAAGAAGCGTACATCGCATCGCGTGACGAGCCACTACTCCAGGAAAACGAACGATCGGCGCGTCGTCCGTCCAGTGCGTCCAGCAACCCGGTGAGCCACCTGTATATTTTAGCTGGCGTGAAGGAGTCGGCATCGCGTGTGAATGGATTCACTTTCATCACCGAAGACAAGAAGACGCTGCAACTCACGGCGCCGACGCCCGTGGAGAGAGTGATCTGGATGCGACTCGGATTGGAAGCCATCGTCGCGATCCCCAACCTCCCCGTTGCGCCTCTGGACATGGAGGAGTTCTACGCCATGCTCGTGGTGTTGTACACGGCTCACTCGGGCAAGTGGAGAACCGAAGGCGACATGGCCGTGACACTGCCTCCTCCGTCGGAGCAAGTCTTCACGCGATTCTTCCGACTTCTCGACCGCGACATCATCTTCTGCTCCAACTACCCTCCATCTGTCCCCTTCCACGGCGCATTCCGCGGACATGCAGGCGTCGTCAGCTTCATCCACGAGTTCTCCAAGAATACGGCGTGGACCAACTTCAAGATCGCTGGGCTCTCGGTCGAAGGATCGATCGCCGTGGCGTCGGGCAAGGAAGAGTTGGAGAACAAGCGCGACAACCGTCGATTCATCCAGAACTGGGTGCACAAGTTCATGTTCTACTCGGATGGTCGCCTGGCACGATTCGAGATCAACGGAGACGTCGTGGCGGCCAGTGCTGTCTTCAAGGTCCCAGGAGCAGCGACGACTCTGAAGCTTCCGCAGGAGTTTAACGAAGTGGACGCTGAACACGGAAAGCTTGGTACACTGCTCGTCCATGTCATGCATGGAAGTGGACTGAAGATGGGCGTGAACGCGAAGAAGCCAATCAAGGAAGCCGTCGTGGTCGCGGCTCTCCATCACGCGCAGCAGACCGTCCAGCAACAGAATGCAAAGGATGCAGCAGCGGCTGCCAGCGCCACGTCGACATCTACCACGACGATCGGCGGAATCTCGATGCCGACGTTGACTCGAAAGTTCAGTTCAGGAATCAGCCTGTTGAGCGGAGTGGCGTCTGGCAACGCCACCGGACCACCATCCACGGGTGAGAAGGACTCGGATGCTAGCAAGAACTCGTTCAGCACTGGTGCGCCTCGCAATAGTTCCCAAGCGTCGTTCAGTCCAATGAATCCAGTATGGAACAAGGTCATCGAGCTCCCATTCCACGACCTCATCGGTACGTGCACCCTCAACATGGAGGTGGTCGACCAGGGCGGTTCCCCAAGCGTCAAGGTCGGATTGGCGTCGCTCAATGTTGCCAAGTACATCATGTCGTCTCACGCGGGTGGCAGTGACGAAGAAGACGCGGCCATGGCGTCGGATGCGAGGTGGTACACGGTCAGCAACGCCAAGGGTGAATACTGCGGCAAGGTCATGGTGGGCATCACCTGTCGACGAGGCAGTTCAAACGACGCGGAAGCTCTGGCGAAACCTCGCCTTCGTAAGAGTCGAAGCGTCGTGATCGATCGCCAGAACCCTCCTACTGCCCAGATGATGCAGTGGGACGCGCCTCTGACGACCGAACTCATGGGCGGTGCGATGACTCCTGCGAGTAGCTACAGCGGCCGCGGCGCGCAAACCCCTGGCGGCAGAATGGGCGATGATCAGTACTCCTCCCACACCCAGGAGTATCGTCGCCATGGATGGGCCAACGTCAAGTTGTCCCCGGAGTCTGCGGTTCGTCCTCGATCGGACGGCGCAGCTTCGGACAAGAGCGCGAAGAAACGAGAAGCGACGACTGCAGCGAAGTCATCCAGCAACGGACGATTTGACTCTGTGATCTGCAAAGAAAACGAGGACATGCACACGTTCATGGTGTGTGGAGCTCCGTTCACGATCCCACGAAACTACTCGCTCATCAAAGTGTGTGGTCGAGGAGCGTATGGTATTGTGATCGCCGCGACCAACACGAACACTGGTGGAAACGTCGCGATCAAGAAGGTCATCGACTGTATCTGGCACCCGCATCAGCTCAAGCAGATTCTTCGCGAGTCGCGGTTGATGCGCCACTTGGATCATGAAAACCTTCTCAGCCTCATGGACCTCATCCCTCCGCCATCATACTCGGAGTTCCGGGATGTGTACATGACGGTCGACCTCATGGAGATGGATTTGCATCGCATCATCTATTCCAAGGAAGTTCTTCTCGACGACCACATCCGGTATTTCCTGTACCAGATCCTGAGTGGCCTGAACCACATGCACAAGGCGGGTGTCTTGCATCGTGATCTCAAGCCCAGCAACCTGCTCATCAACTCGGACTGCCAGCTCAAGATCTGTGACTTGGGTCTTGCGCGGTCCAAGGACCTCGACGACAATGGCATGACCGAGTATGTCGTCACTCGTTGGTATCGAGCACCAGAACTTCTGCTGGGAAGCGCTTACGGAGACGGTGTCGACCTGTGGGCTGCCGGTTGTATCTTCGCCGAGATGCTGGGCCGCAAGCCGCTCTTCCCGGGTGAGACCTACGTGCACCAACTGCAGTTGATCATGAACGTGCTTGGTGTGCCAGAAGAACACTCGTTCAAGGAAAACCCGCAAGCGAACAAGCTAAAGGGCCGCCAGCTTCTGAGCCGTACCCAGGCGGGCGGCGGCATCGACGTGTCCTCCATGTTCCCGAACGCGAACCCTGAAGGTCTCGACCTGCTCTGGAAGATGCTCGTCTTTGACGTGGAGAAGCGTATTTCCGTGGAGGAAGCTCTGCGCCACCCCTACCTGGCGGCGTACTATGACGACGAGAAGGAGAACCGCCACGTTGAGAAGTTCAAGAGCTTTGACCTGGAAGGACTGGACGAGGCCGAGCTCAAGGAACTCATGTTCAAGGAAATCTGCCAATTCCACCCAGAGGAGATGGAGAAGCGTGCGAAGATCCAGGCCGAAAACCCTGAGGCCGTGGAGAAGCTGCCTCCTGGTTGGGTCAAGCGCGAGTCTCGCAGTGTGCCCGGCAAGTTCTACTACAGCAACCCCAAGCGCGGCGTCAGTACGTGGATCAAGGAAGAGATGGACTGATCGATGAACTAAACTGTACGAAGCTTCGGGCTGTCCATTGTGTTTTCGTTTACAACTGTACTCAAGTGCTAAGGAAGGAATAGATCACCAAGTCAACATGTGGGCTTTTTGTTGTTGGTTGTTGGGTTGGGGATTTGTATTGATTGACTCTCATCGCGTCACACTATCTCTGCTGTACCTCGTAAGGCTATTCATCTTCATTTTGATCTTGGGGAGTGTGTGAGTCGCGGCATAATACTCAGTTGCGAGTCGTCTTGAGGGGGTTGGTTTCTAAGAAAGCGTCGACTTGAAGAGGAGACTCGTTCGTCTCGGGAAGGTATGCAAAAAAGGCAAAGCACGTCCGTGGGGTGTGGCACGCGCCCGTCGTCACCTTGTTTCTGGTCCGTTTTTTCGTAGGCAAAAAGGAAGCGGGGCAGTCGTTTTCTGGGTTTTGCGGTTGCGGTCTTCACTGGAGAAACGTAGGAAGGCTGGGGAAAGTACACACTCACACAAAGACCTCTGGCTTGGAGGTCTAGACGGCCGCGACTGGCGCGATCGTGTGGATCGACACTCGACGACCGCCCGTGTGGCCAGCGCCAGTGGCGGATCCACTGCTGCCCATCGTGAGGCTGGCTCGACGACGCTCAGCGACTGCGGCACTCGAGAACACGGACGGCACGTCGACTGCGATCGACGACTTGGCTTGGAGGAGGGAGCTGTCCGAGCTCCATAAATTATAGCGATTGCCTTCATTCGGCATCGCAAAGGTGTGTTGCTTGTCGCGTGGACTGGTCGCGCCGCTGCGCATGCTGGCCGCACCACTGCGCGACGACGTCCGTGAGCGTGGCTTGTCGTCCGTCTTGTTGATGTTGACGGGCGAGAAGAGCAGCAGAGGGGACATGGACACCTCGCCAGCGTTGTTTCCGTAGAGAGGAATGTCTTGAAGCACCCAGGACCGGCGTCGATCGACAGAGTTTTGCCGAGTGTGCATTGGCGGGCCCGGGTATCGAGGCGGGAACGTGAGCTCGAGCGAGTTGGTGTACTCGCCGACCATGCTCGCGTTGTCGGTCGTTTCCATGAAGGTCGCCCAGTAGTCCGACTCGCTCGTCAGCGTCTGGGTCGTCTCGTTCGACATGAGCGACATGGTGGACGAGCGGTCCGACCAGTGCGAGCTCAGGTGCTTGTGCTTGGTGGGAGGCTGGTAGGGCGACACATCGACCGACGAGCGGCGGCGACGGCGAGCGTTCACGGTCGTGCGACGCGTGGTGTCGAAGTAGTCATCGAGGATCTCGATTTGGTTCAAGTAGGCCCTGGACACGTAACACCAGTGGTTGATCGTCAGGACCATCAATCAGTCAGACAAAGCAACGTCAGACAGAGCACGCACCCTTTGACACGGCGGCCACTGGCGTCCACGAAGAACTTGCTGTGGTCGCACTCGAGCACGAGGTTGTAGAAGTCACAGAGCATGCGGCTGCCGCTGGTCGCGCTCGCGTTCGAGTCCCCTCTACATCAATCATCAACACCAACATCAATCACTCCGTCAATATTGTCGATCACTCGGCAGATTCCACTGACTTTCGAGATGTGTCGTACCCGCTGGGCTCCGTATCGCTTTCACTCTCATAGTGTTCGTCCAGCCCGTAACGGCTGCCCGTGTGGCTGGCGCCTTGTGGACTACGCAGTGGCTCCAGCACCAGCGCGCGAGCCGACCACGACGTGCTCAAACTGCGCTGCAGCTTGCGCAGCAGCGACTTCTCCACGTCGTCGCATCTTCCGAGAATCGGATGGTACCGCGCCGTCTTCACAAACGCCGTGTCGTAGTCTAGTAAATATCCGAGATTCCGTCCATCAGTCCACTACACATCCATCTATCGATTTCCATCAGACGAAAAATCGATGCTTACCCGTGGACGGTCCGCCGCAACATCCCAAAGCCGCGCCCATGATGATCAATCACTTGTCCTCTGATGTTCACTCGGTTCGATCAATCAAAGACTGATGCTGTCCGTATCCGCGCTTGGCTGACGGGGGAACTGAGAACTACGTAGCGAAGATGGATCGCGACCGCGGCTTCTCCTGGGAAAGAGACCCGACCCCAGAGAACTCTTCGAAAAGAGACCACTAGGCTCCACGCTAAAACGAGAAAAGCGAAAGAGAAGTGGAAACGGCGGTTCGCGAGTGTGAGAGATCCGCGTGCGTTGCGTTGCGCCGCGTTTAGCCCGTCGTGATCAAACCCAATCTCCCTCTGCGCTTTCGTGTTGGCTTGCTCCGTTTTCTTTCTTTCTCTCGTTGAGTGAGGCCGCGTGCAGTCAGCGTGCCGTCCACTGGGCTTGTGCTTCCAGCCCTTCCGGTCTCGCAGGCAGTCGGCGCGCGTCGCCGCTACAGGAAGGCGCTCTTTCCCACCGCCGGATCCCCACACACACACGGCCACGAAGAAGAGTACAGACGAGCCTTCTATCAAACAGTCAGTCAGTCAAGGGGGGAACGTTCCACATCGCACCCAGAATAACGCGCTGCATCGTTCCCAAGAATAGATTGTTGAAGCACTTCAGGGGCGATGGGGCGTCACTACGCCCAAAAGAACGAAGAACCAGGACCCAAATTAATCTGCTCGGCATGTTTTCTTCCCCCACAGAAAGTGTGACGGTTCAAGCTGCCACTGTCAACAGAGTGATGGTGCGTCAGTCCATCAGGATCAGATCGCCACTCAACGAGCAGCTACACAATCAAAATCAAATGGCGAAGACTCCCAGTGTGTTAGCACTGCACTGGACAAGCAAGAGAATCAGAGAGTATGTACGGAGTGAATCCAAGGAGCATCACGCAGGGCACTTCACGAGAACGGGCGACGTTGGGCATTGGATTGTCGAAGTCTATGTCGCCAGCGATGCAAAATAGATACTGGGTTCGCAAAAGCGCACGGTCACAGGCCGCGCAGCCGTCTTCAGAAGGTACCGCGTGAGCGCGTAGCCGACGGCGCGCGTGCAGTCGTCCGCGACGGCCACAATGACGTAACCACTGAGGTCGGGTAGCGGCGTGGGCGGGTCTGTGGATGCCGCAGCGGCGTCCAGGCTGCAATAAATATGCCGATGCGGCATGGCGTACCGCTTCACGACGCACGTGCGGCCGTCGATCGACGTCTCGATCTCGAGACCGAGCGGGCCGTCGCTGAATGTGAGCTCTAGCTCGTCGTGAAGGATCTCGGTGGGTTTCCGAGGAATGAGCTGGATCGGGTAGCTCGCGAACGAGTCGAAACACCGTGCCAAGTAGTCCTGAGGCATGTTCTTGCCGTCGACAATGAGCCGCTGGTGGTTGCGCAGGAAGTCTTCCTTGGTCATCTTGTACTTCTTGGCGAGGTGTGGGTTGTGAGCGTCCGTATTGAGCAGCACGATGGAGAACGCGAGTGTGTACACAGCGTCTTCTGAAGTGCATATCTTGTCGTGTGGGTTGGCGATGTAGTAGGCCTTCGCGAACGCCTGCAAAATGCGGTCGATCTTCTGGGCTTCTCCGGGTAATGCAAAGCGGCCGAGGTACACGCGCAGCGAGACGTCGAATGGGAAATCCTTGAACAAAAAGCCTGCAAGCATAGTGTAGCTGTAAGCATCCATACTCTTTGGAGTGTGTATAAGCTGTAAGTGTCCGTACCATTCGCATACTCCTGCAGCACATTCAGCGCCAGTTCGTCGGGTTCTCCCAGCACGCGGCCGACCATTTTCGGGTCGAGATGAGGAAGCTGGTGAAGAAAGTCCGCGACATCCTTCGGTGAGTAGTTGCCTATATGCAGTCATATCCATTGGTCACTACCCCGTCATTAATCATCACGAGTATGAATAGCCCACGACTGGCGTACTGTCTTTCTGCATAAGCTGCGCGATGTCCATCGCCAGTCGCGTGTCCTTGGCCTCGCTGTCTTCACGCGCTGTGCGTGGCGGCGTGCCTGCCCCATCAGCAGTCACAGACGGTGATACAGTCGTCGCCGCTGACGACGATGCGTACGACGCGCGAGACAATGGTGATGGAACCTGAAAAAAAGGCCATCGGCAATGCGTCTTCAGCCCTCTGTAGCTTATCGACGAATGGCGCGACTCACGTACCGTGCTGGGCGCCGCGCTCTGCATGCCTTTCTGCGTGTTGCGCGTTGTCAGCACACCGAAGAACGTGAACACCATGAGCGCCGCGACTGCTAGACGAAGCTGCTCGTAGTGAGCTCGTCCTGCCAGCAGCTTCCCAGTCGCTCGGTATTCCGAGCACGGGCGCTGAGATGCCCGAACACGAAGAAACTGTTCCAGGGTTATTCGCTTTAACAGAGGTCCTCCCATACCGGATCCCTTTGATCATGCACTGAACTGTGACAACAAATACTCAAGACCTGCCACAAGTCATTTGTATCATGCTGTTACAAAACGTTTTCAAGAGGGTACTAAATATGGATTTGAGTGACCGCCATCCATATTTGACAGTTTGCTGGTCATCTTTGACCGTAATCGAATGATGTTGGGTCGTCAGCAACTGGCACACGGGCATTACTTGCTGCACGACTCTCACGTGCTCCTCTCAACTGAGCAGTTCCTCTCCACCATGCGGTTCGGCTCCCAGCCACCTCGAGGGAGACGGTAGTCGACTCTGTCCGTTCTTCACACGTGTCTTTGCCTGCGTACAGTGCTGACTGCCAGCCGAACTGTCTCCACCAAGACGTCCCGACTTGACCTTGACGGGTCTCGGCGTACAGTAATCGTAGATTTACGGCCCAGCGAGGAGGACAGCTGACCTGGCGGATCTCTCCTCCGCCGGAGAGTCGGTGTCCGCTGTCCTCAACGGAGACCAGCACTTGCACCCGTGAGGCCATGAGCCCTAATAGGAGATCGCCTAATTACCTCAGTTTGCAATTTGCTTCCATCTCAACACTCCGCACCAACACCATGGCTCGCTTCACGACCCTCAGAGCGTTTGCCGCGACGCTCGTCTTCACAGCCTCGGTCTTCTTGGCGCCTGAGGCTGAAGCCCACTCGTACCTCGTGCAGCCAAAGGCCCGCGACGACTTCTACCACCGCAACGACAACAATACTATCGGGTGTCCGAGTCCGTTCAAGTCGACGCCGACGTCCTACAAGGCCGGCGAGACCATCGACGTGCGCTACTGGCGTAACAACCACAACGGCGGCTTCATCCGCTGGGCCCTCGTGCCAGCGGGACAGCCAGAGACCAAGGAAAACTTCGACAAGAACGTCATCGCCTACACGTGTCGTGAGTCCGGACCACTGTGCACGCCCAAGGGCAAGGCCACACGCTACAAGCTCGACTTGGACAACGCGTTGGGCGAGAAGGCCGTGAGCTGCGGCGACAAGATCACGCTGCCAGACTACCTCCCGGCCGGCAACTACGTGCTGCAGTGGCACATCTATGGCTCGGGCTGGAGCTACGGCAACCTGGGGTGGGCCGAGTTCATGTGGTCGTCCTGTGCCGACATCCGCCTCACGACCGCTGGCACGAAGCCCAAGCCTGCCTGCCCTGCGTTCACGGGTGGCGACCGCGTGACCAAGATCGAGAACAAGGGCAACGACGTGTGCTTCTACTTCTGGAGCAATGCCGTGCCCAACTACTGGTACAAGGGCGGTGGCTGATTATCCGTCCTAAAAGTGTCCAATTTTGTCCTATAAATCCTAAAATTCCCGGTAATTTTCCGGAAATATAGGACAGAATTTCGGACACGAGCGTGCCGGGTGAATCTCATGCACCAGAGAGCGCTTAGA
>JAADXB010000616.1:0-11442 GCA_023337495.1 Pythium diclinum
GAGGTCGATCACATCCAGCCGCAGGTTGTACTGGCGCGACTGCTCCAGTTCGCGAAGCCGCACGTACGCGCCGTGGCGTCGCGTGGTGCGGCGGCGTCTGCGGTTCGAACCGGCCGTGTTGCTGGCGGCCACGGCGTGCTCCACGACGGCGTCCATCAGCTGCGACGGCGACGCCGTGGGGATGATGGCGCGTAGCGCCTGCTCCACTTCGCTCAGGGGCGGCTCCATCTTCGGTGGTTCCAAGGAGGTTGTACAATGAGCGACGCGACGCGACGCGACGTGGCGGACGATTGCGAGTGTGATCGTCAGCGTGGCGTGTGCGTCGTGCCAAGACGAACGACCGAGTCAGAGCTCTCGCGGGAGAGTGGACCGACGCGGTTGGCGCAGTTGATGAGGGAATCAGGGCAGCTTCGCACCTGGTCTGCCGCCAGCTGGTGAGACCGTCGACGGCGTCAACGGAGACGATGACGGTCTCACATAAGGAGATGTCATAGGATGAGGACTGCCTGTGTTCAGAGCGATACTGTTCAGAGCTTAGCGGTGCAATGGGATGCGATATTGGTGTGTGGCTTGGTGCTGTCTGTGGAGACGGAGGCAGGAGGCTGGCTGCAAGGTGTCTCCATAGCCGAGATGTCCGGATGAAAAACGAGAGTTTTCAGATATGTATCACACATGATAGTATATTGATTCAAGAGGGTCGTATGGGTTTGATTACGTGTATCACTCTATCGACTAATGCAGGTATACAGTAAAGAGGATGGGAAGACTGTTACTGGCTGACTGTGTTGAAGACGCCACTTGGAGAAAGTTGGCGTGGGTCGAGTGGACAAGCGTGGTTGATGACCACAGTGTTCATTCTCCGGTAGACTATGGCTTGGGTAAGCCACTGGCTGCGTATTGGACGGTGGTTGTGCTGTACGTGATCTGTGGTCCTCGACTGAAGGTGCCGTGGATGTGTTTCCAACTTGTGAGGCGATTGCGAACTCGAACCAAGCACGAGCATCAAGCCGCAATGAGGGCGACGCTACGAGTGCTTGGTCGATAGCCGGGGGCTGTTCAGAGGTTTTCTGAAATGATAGAAAAACTCGCTGAAGCCCTCACACGATGTTGGCACACAGGAACGGCACTTCGTCTTGGATTACCACGAACGACGAGAACGCCTGGTCTTCGTCGCCGCCCCAGATCCGCAGACACTCATCGACGGCTGCGATCATGTCTGGGTGGTAGCCGATGGCCTCGTTGTAGGTTGAGAACGCCTGCAGGATGCGTGAGATGCTGATGAGCTCCTCCGGGTCTCGCCACATCACGATACGCGCGACGTCGTCTTCAATGAGTTTGTACTGCGGGCAGTTGCCGCACTTGCACAAGTAGTCTTCCACGAACAGGATCACATCTTCAGCGCAAGTCGATGCGAGTCGCAGAAGGCACGCGGCCTTGGTCTCGAGGTCGTCGTCATCATTGAAGAACTCCATGTCGTCCAGGTCGCTGGCGCACGAAGACGAACAGGACGAGGCCGGGTTCTCGCTCTTGTCGTCACTGTCGCTGAGCCAATCCGTGGACTCGGTCGTCGCGGAGCGGTCGTCGTCATCGTCTGTCGGCTTGCTCTGCTTCCACTTACCTACACTTTCAGTCGGGATCGTCTGGAAGTTGGATGGCGAGTACTGGAACCACGGAGCAGTCTTGAACATGTCGTTCTCGCTCGTGCGCTTCTTGTTTTCCTTGATACGCTCGTAGTTGTCTTCGTAGACGATCTGGAACTCGTCGAAGATGTCGTCCATGTCGTCGGTGTTGTCAGTGGGGCCGTGGAACGTGCCGACGGCTCGGGAGAAGACTTGGTGGACCGACTGCTTGCAGGTTGTGATCGCTCTAGACACGAGGAGTGCGACCAGGTCGCCAGTCGACTCTTGAGTCGCGGGCTTAGTGGATGTTGTGGGCAGCATAGTGCTGGTAGAAATGGGCGTGATGATCTCGCGGTGGCCGATGATGTCGTCGCTGTTGAGCCACTCGCCGCTGGATGCAAAGTTGCCCATGGTTTCGTAGTTGTTGTTGTTGTTGCTTTGGGTTGTTGATGGGAAATTGGGGAATGACAACTCTCCACGCTTCAGATCTCTACAACATCACGGCTATCAGTCTTCCGCCTGAGTATCTTGAGCGTCGTTAGCTCCAGATTCGCATCAGTGTAGCCATTTTGATCCCACGTCGTTTCGAATGTTCAGCTCAATCTCACATGTCATTGGTCAAAAGGTCAGTTGTTCGATTTTTCAGCCAATAGCATCACCTGAGGAGCTGAACGTTGACACGGCGTTGCTTGTTCCACGCTTGAGATGCGATTGTTCAGCCCATGATAGGCCTGACTCGAGTAAATTCAGCCAGCTCCATCCCACACGACCTGGGAACTGATAACGTTCCGCCGTGGGAATCTGCTTGGAATTTACAAAAGACCCTGACGCGCGAGGTCTTCGAAGGTCTTGCGGCTGAGCACGTTGCCTTCCGAGTCTTCGAACTCTTCTTCGTTGGACGCGTTCCAGACTTCGGCATCGATTTGGTCCTTGAGCTTCTCGTACACTGAACACAACACAAACAAAGGTTAGATCCCACGCCATCAATACAAGCACTCAGAGAAACGTACAAGCCATGGCGTCGCTGATGAGCGTGATGTCGTGGAAGTGCTTGGTGTTCGGGATGCCGAGACAGCGCATGCCGTGGGCGTGGCGCCACTGCTGGAAGTGGCGGTCAAAGTCACGGCGCCCCCAGTAGCTGTGGTTACCGCAGATCTCGCATTTGAACTCGACGCCAAGACCATGGAGCTTGTACAGCCAGTACGGGATCGGCTTGCCGTCCCAGCCCAGCGGCAGATTGAGCGGGTTGTAGATAGGCTGGTCTTCATCGTCAAAGTCGTCGCCCTCGCCGTTGCCCTCCACATCGACATCCGAGAACGCTGCTTCCTCCTCTTCGGCAATCTCGGCCTGGAGCTCTTCGTGCGTACGCGTTTGCTTGACTTCCAGGTACGAAATCGTGCCGTGGATCACTTCGGTGAGCAGCTCGTACAGTCTGCGAATGAGCACTTCGTCAAATGCGATGGAACGACGCAACTTCGTCGTCTCGCTCACAGACGATCCGTTGCTCGCAGGAGACAAACTCGACGCCGCCGCTTCCAGAGCCTCAGCGGCCTTCTTGTGCTTCTTGCCGTTCAAATGGCTCGTGTACACGCCCTCAGACGTAAACTGCTTGTCACACGCCTTACAAAACAACGCCGGCGTCGCAGTCGTGCTGCCGTTCGAGTTGTTGGAGTCTTGCGCCGTGTTTGTATCCCAGCCTTTGACGTCGTTCATGGCCCACTTCTTGTCGAACTTCGCCTGCGTCTCGGCGACGACGTCATCCAGATCAACGAGCGGCTGCGTCTTGCGATAGAAGTCCAATAAATACGCCTTGAGGTCGTGCAGATAGCGCTGGTACTCGGTCGACTTGCGCTTTTCCGCCTCAGGAATGTCGGAAAAGTCGTGGAAACAGCTCAGGAACGTCAGGTAATCCACGCGACTAGCGCTGCTGCTGTCTCGGCGAGCAGCACGGCGTCCTGCAGCGCGTGATGCAGACTTGGCCGCGTATTTCTCGATCGACCTACGATTTACAGCACCTGCCTGTCAGTAAATATAACGATAAAAGCACGCCAAGATGTCTTAGATACTAACCACGTGAACGCTGGGAGGTTGAGGTACTCCGCGTAGAACTGGTGGAGATCCACGTACTTGCCGAAGCGCTCTTCTCCTGAAAACTACGGCAATATTACGTTAATCAAAGTCCTCCAAAACATGAAAATGCGTCATCGTAAACACGTACTGTGAGTTGTGGGTTGAGCGCGTCGTCGGTCTCGGGCTCGTGGGATACGTGCGTGTTCGGGTACTTGAGATGGAACGCTCGAATGGACTTGAGCTGCTCGTAGAAGGACGTGAACACGGCTCGGCCGCGCATACTCTCGGTTTCTTCCGCAAAAGTCCTATTACGAAGCCACATTTAGGCATCAATCTCCATCGAAAACGCGCATTTAGACACCGTAACAACGCACTTGTCCTTGTCTTCGTACAGCGCATGCACATGGGTGCTCTGCTCCACGACCTTGTCCAACAAGTTGCTCACTTTGTGGCCGTGAAGGACGCGCTCACGGTGCTGTCACAAAAGCCATCATAACGCGGTCAATTCGCCGCCAATTTCAACTAAAGAACCGTGAGCATGGAGCTTACGTTGCGCGGCTTCTCATTGAGGATGTTCACGACCGCGCGCTCGTAGGATTCCACGGCTTCTTGGCCCGCGCGAAGCTGCTCCAACACCGTCGACGCCATGATGTCTTGCTGTTGCTTTCAAGTTCCATGCAACAAGCAGCCAATCCAAACGATTTCCGTACTTGAACGAGTCTATACAGTACTACACTACTGAATAGGAACAGGTTCTTAACTCGTCTACTGATATAAGTGAGAAGAGGTTCAGCAGCTTGCCATGATGGGCCTGAAGAAAGTACACCATCCAACAGAATGATTTGACCTGGCTGTCGAGAACCTCGACCGGAAGGGAAGCCTCGCCGAGGCACTACAGCACTACAGTGTCAAGCAGCGGCGGCGGCCAGAGCAAGCGTAAGCGGGGATGGCGTCGGTCGTAGCCATGGCGCCTGGGCTGTCGGTGGCGGCGTCGATTTTGATGCGCATATACGAAGACTGCAAGCAGATCAAAGAAGCGCGCGCTGTGCTACGCGCGCACGAGCGGCTCACGACTCTGCTGGACCAGATGAGGCAAAGCAAACAGCTTCCGTCAAACGCCATGGTGGACAAATTCAAGGTGAAGGTCGAAGGATATCAGACGTTCATGGACGAGTACCGGCGCATGAACCTGATCAAGCGAGCGCTGAAGAAAGCAGAGATGGAGAAGCACCTCGTGGAGCTGAATGAAGACATCGACGTGCTGTTCAAAGCGCTCCACTTGGCGACGATGGCAGCGGATGTGGATTGGAAGCGGCGGCTGAGAGAGGATATGAACTCGATGATGCAAGTTCAGTCTCGTGTCGTCCCATGTCTCCACTGCTCCAAGATGCTGCCTCCAAGCGCAGAATACAGCGAGGCCGGGGACGACGACGTGGAACCAGTGCACCAAAGCGATGATGACTGTGACGCTGCCAGTACATTTCCTGACAATGCTACCAGATCAACTGTTCCTCAGCCGTCCTGTCCAAGTACGTGTTCGGTGGAGGACATTCCGATGCTCAGCGAGCGATCTTCCCGAGCATCGAGCGTAGATGAACTGCGATTAGGCAAGTACGGCAACGCCGCAAGTCACCGCGCGAGCGCGTCGTTTTCTTTTTTCGCTCCGTTCTTAACTGTGCCCCGAACGCACGCTCGGAGTACCGAAGTCAAAGATAACGACAACAGGACACTGTAGCCCAAAATCGACCGGCACTTTCATTGAATATAGTATAAAGATGCAATCAGCACTGCTGTTTGTCGGCAGGATCAAAGATTCAGGTGATCACGTCCATCAACTCGAATTTTCAGTCGATTCCAGGTGCAGACTGCACCCGATTCTCCGACGCTATGGAGCGTCGTCGTATGGCGAGGCGGCGGTGATATTAGTGTGATCACGAATCCTCATAATGAACCAAGTAGCTACTAGTATGAGCCTCCGCTGCTGAACGTTGATGAAGGGAGAGACCCAACATCTATCGCAATGACGCGCAAACTTCTGTACATTAAGGTGGATAAGCCGTACATCTTCGTTTCCTTGCGGATGTGGAAGTTGCCAATGGCTCGTTCACATCTCGCACCGGTGGCGGAAGCTTTGAGGTGACGGAGGGTGTTATGTGAGATCAGTTCTCAAAGCCGGATCCCAATTCAGGTGTTAGCCTTCATCGAAGTACGAGTTGACTGTGAGTTGACTCTGGGTGTGCCTAAACAAAACACCCAATGTATCCATCTCTCGGTCATTCTTTTCGAACCACCGATGGGTTGTGGGTGCACCCCCTTCGATGCGCAAGTTGCAGTTTGACCTTTGTAAATCTCAGCTTTACCCAACACTGTTGGGTTGGGCCAACAGTAGTCTCAGTCTCAGGAATTTAGTCAGGCTGAGAGGACTGAGTCTCAGTCACCACACAGCTGGACTGCCCGTGCAACGGGGTCATCCGAGCACCGGCTCTGAATGGTGAGACGTTTATTGGGCTTCCACGCTCGGCATTTGCTATCCAATCTCAAACGGCGTCATTTCCGCTTTTGACTCCTTTCGGCGCTCACCACTTCTGTGCTGTATTGTCCTCCACATCATCATGGGACAAGCATCGCTAATGGAGGCCACGAGCCGCCCGCTCGTCGCGCAGCCTCGCTTCGAGGCCATCATCCACCGCCGCTTTGTGCGCGACCGCGTGGTCACGATCGAGTTGGAAGACCGCTTCTGGACGAGACCGCGGCGCCAGGAGCTCGAGATCAAGGACGTCACGACCGGCAAGGCCATGTTCCGCGTACCGCCACGCACCAGCGGCATCTCACTCGGTCGACGACTTCTGCTCGATGCGGATGGCGTCCCCATTGTGGGGCTGGAGGAGTACTCGCTTGAGCCAAAGAGAGCCCAACGTCGTGGCTTCGCCGTCATCCCAGGCGGCCGCTTGGCCACGAAGGAACTGTGTCGGTTCGAGACGCACTTCAATCCGTTCCAGTTACCGCTGGAGTTTGTGCTGAACGAGCAGAGTCCGACAGAACGAGTACAGATCGTTGGTGGGAAGATGTGGCTCAGTCGCCGCTCTTCGTTCACGATCCAGCGAGGTGGATCAGGCCCACGACAGACGATCGCACAGGTCAACTACGAAGGAAGACTCGGCGACGGCAAGTATCAGCTGAGCATCGCGCCTGGGGTAGACATCGCGCTGATGGTGATGTTTGCGGCGGCGATGGAAGACCAAGCCCACGCATTTGCGAGTTCTGCGGAGCGCCGGTACGTTGAGCGAGTGCTGAAGATCGAATCAGATCAGGCTCTGCGAGAATACAACCCAAGAGCACGAGACAAGCGAGCCGCGTCCGCACCAATGCCATATCAGCCCGGTCGAAGCAAAGTTGTAGTTTATAGAGCGACGGCAGATCTCTAGTCTTGGAGGTCATGGTGTGTATCGACTTACGAGAAATTGTGCATTGCTGCATGAAAGTGCTGCAAGAATTGTATTTATGATTATGGAGGGGGCTGTTCTTGATTGTGGGAGTTTGTTAAGATGTGATCCCACGCAAGTTCATTGCTCACTCTGACTGCATCGGTGCCCGAATCCATTCACCATAGTCGGCAACCGAGTATTCACGTCATGGGTTGTCTCGATCTTCAAGCCACACTTAGTCCAAGTGAGATTGCCGTTTGATACCCACAAGCTTCTTGAAGTTCCAGGAGTCTCGTTCTGAAATCTCACCCGACGGGTGACATCCGTTGCACTACAACTTGTAGAGCAGTCGTTGGACGATGGCTGGCGTGCCATGTACAGATCAACATAGTACAACGACATGCCGACGACTACTGTACTACACGTGTACATCATGATCGCACGAGTTTATCCTGTCGGAAGTCCACTGCATGATAAGGCTCGTCTACCACCGTATCCGAATGAACCCTTTGCAGCAAGAAGCGAACCGGGACAAGAGAAGAACCAAGGCTCCAGCAGATGATGGATGAGCTGTCTCGCACAGGAACGATGGCGTCAAAGACGGTAAGCAGACATGAGAAGTTCTCATGTCTGCTTACCGTCTTTGACGCCATTGAGAGCCAACAATGTGCAGTCACGATATTCTTCTTTACAACAGTCAATTGAGCGAGCGAGCCACGAAATAAAGCCACAGAGGTCGCAATAATGTATTGTCGAGTTCATCGCACGACTGCGTCGCACTCAGATAGATTCACACGCAACGGTGTGGACTCTCAACCTGGAGTTGCGTTGTTTCTGAAGTGATAGCGTTCCACTAATCGCTTATACTTGTTGTTTTCTTGGTCCACGGCGGCGGCAAACAGCACCATCAATGCCAAGTCCACGCCGGGCGGCAACATCCTTCCAGAAGACTTCCGAGTGCGTAGATGCGTGCGATCATGTAGAAATTCCCGCCTTCGCGCTGGACCGCACCCACGGATTCGCGTGCGAGCCAACTACCCATGAGTCATGGGGCTCTAAGCTCTATGGGCCATGGGCACAACGCGAGAAGGTGGATCGGTTGTGTGGTCTGCCTGCCAGCTCAAACGTCTTTAACTTCATACCCGTGAACAAAGTTCAGTTCGCTGTAGTAAACTGCCTATATACAGACCGTAAAAAGTGAGTGCACTGAGGTACAAATTAGGCTTTTGAGGAAAGCGAACCTAACCGAGAGTAAAAGTTGGATCAGCAGAAGCCCACTCTTGATGGGTGCTATATTTTTTTGTAAATTGCGACGCAGTTGCGGCATCACAGCCCACCTTGCCACAGTGGCACAGTGGCAGCCACTGTCATCAAGACGCGGGCCATTTTGGCAAAAATTTTGCCACATTTGTTCAGGAATCGCCCAGTGACACTTGGCCCCAGTCTGGGGTGGTCGGGTTTCTACAGTAACAATGCTGGATATTGGGGAAAACTGCAGAGAGGTCTATTCTGCTGGCGTCTACAGTAGTAAAAAAAAAGAATGCGACCTACACGGAGAATTGCGTTGGGTCTGTGGCGAGTCCTCCAAATTCGCGAGTCGAATAATGATCATCAGGAGTTCGAAGGATCATCATTCGACTCATCATTTCTGTACAGCTGTGTTGACGCCGCGTCAATCCAAATCTGATTCAGTCCATGCCTATTGGCTGAAACAAGGGAACTGTTGACCTCTTGACCAATCGAATTGCGTGATCTTGGCCTTCATTGTGATGGCTTGCTGGCACAACTGGTTATATCAGTAGCAAAATCCATCAACAGAAGATAAGCGAGAACTGATCTATTGAATTAAAGTTGTTTATGGCCATATGATGGCAACAATGGGTCATTCCATCATTCCATTCTGTTCGCTTTCGCACGGTTCTTGAACCAGCTCTGCTGCTGTCCCTCCACTCTGTCGACGGACGGTCTCCGTCCACTGTGGTGCACTGGCGCCTTCCAGTGACCCACGTGACACGTGGGGGGAGTCCCTCTGCGGCCCCTCTCACAGTTTCGACGCCGACCAGTTCATTCTCCGATTCCGTCTTCGTCTGCGATCGATCTCTACGTTCAACACCATGGGTAACTACCAGTCAAACGGCGACAAGGCCAAGCCGTTGGTCGCGCAGCGCAACTTCGAGGCCACGATCCACCGCCGCTTCATCAAGGAGCGCGTGGTCACGTTCGAGCTCGAGGAGCACTTCTGGACCAAGCCACGCAACGAGGAGCTCGAGATCAAGGACCTGCGCACGGACCAGGTGCTGTTCCGCCTGCCGGCGTCGCCCGACAACGAGCCGCGCGAGAATGAGAAGAAGCTTCTGCTGGACGCGTTCGGCGTGCCGATCCTCGGCATGGAGTGGAGCAACCTGCCGTCCGCACGCGCCGAGTACGTGATCACGCCGGGCGGCGCCACCGCGACCGAGGAGCTCTACCGCTTCTCGACGCAGTTCAACCCGTACTTCCACCCACTCTCGCTTATCCTGAACAAGGAGACGCCCGAAGAAGTCACCGTGTATGTGGTCGGCAAGTGGCGCGCGCGCCGTGCCGTGTTTGGTATCCAGCGTGGCGAGAGACAAACGATCTACAAGATCGGAGAGGTCAACTGCGTGGAAAGCGTGGCCAGCGAAAAGTACCGCATCGACGTTGCGCCTGGTGTGGACATTGCGCTGATCTTGCTGTTTGCCGCGGCCATGGACGAGCAGAGCCGCCGCAATGCGCGTCGCTCGGACCGCTCGGCGCTCAAGACGGAGATCAAGCGCGAGAAGCGCATGGAGAACAAGATGCGCAAGGCCGGCAACATCAACTTTGCGGAAGGCCAGGGCGTGCCAGCGACGGTCACGAACGGCAACGCGAATCTCGTGGGCGCCGTGCAGCCGACAGCGACGACGCTCCAGGCCGCGAACGTGCCCGTGGCGCAGGCGTCCTAGAGTCGCAGTGTGGAGCGAGGATCGGCGTGTAGACCGCGGGTATATTCCTCTACCACTACATAGTAGTCGCGAATGGATCTGATTGTATAATGCATGTAATATCTGTGGACACGACATTGGTTTGTGGCGTGAGGAAGTACAGTGCTCTAGAGCCGTTCAGCAGAGAAGGCCCCAGGACTGAGGCATCAACGCCGCATCAGACCAGTCGAAGCACGGCCACACTGTATAGAGCATCAGAAAGCATGTCGCGGTAGGCACTTAGCGACTCCAGCTTCAAATATTGCAACACATCTTTGAGTGGACTTCCAATGAAGATCAAGGGCGATCTGACTCGAGACAACTTGCCAATCTTTGAAAGAGTGCGCTCCTTGATGCCATGTACCGGTACGGACGTTATCCTCACCCAGTTCGAGGGTTGTTTCACAACAAATGCGAACCCACATCACCCAGACACGTTTCTGAGCGTGTCCGTGAGATGAACTCAGAGTGGGTAATGAACTTCGTTACCCACTCTGAGCTCATCTCATCTCATCAAGTTGGAGACTACTTACTGTACTGAATTGGATATTACTCGTCCTCCGCTTGATACACTGTATTCGAACCACACATTGTGGGTAAACTTTTAATCTCGAAGGCCGTGCGAATCGCACGTGACCGCTTGACGTTTCCTTTGGTTGCCGTCGCTCAGTGAGCGGAGCAGCACTCACTGTGGATCCTCATGCAACACGTCCACTTCCGACGGCGTTCTTGAGTGTCATTCTTCTTTTTGCTCAGTTGGTGACAGTCAGTGATATGGGCAACTCACAAGGATCCACCACAGGCGTGGACAAGCCACTGATCGCTCAGCGCCACTTCGAAGGCACCATCCACCGTCGTTTCGTCAAGGACACCACCATCACGCTAGAATTCGAGGATAACTTTTGGAGCGAGCCGCGTGACCATACTGCCGAGGTCAAGAACGTCACGCATAACAAGGTTTTGTTCAAGGTTCCTCCTGTCTCCAGGGATGCTGAGCAGCCCAAGCGCAAGCTGTTGCTGGATGCGTACGGTGTGCCTGTTGTGGGCATGGAAGAGCATGATCTGCCGTCTCCTCCTGCTCGGCAGAAAGCGTTTGCAGTCATCCCGGATGGATATGCCGCCACAAGAGAGCTGTTCCGGTTTGAAACGCGCTTGAACGTCTTCACGGATATGCCGCTGCAACTCAATTTCAGCACTGGCAACTCGTTGGACGCACCAACAAGGGTCATGGTCATAGGAAGATGGCTGACACGACAAGTGCCGATTGCGATCCAGCGAAATGGCGGCGACTTCTTCATGATCGCACGGGTGTATCCGGTGGGGGATCCGCTGGATCGCAAGTACCGA
>JAADXB010000617.1:0-11434 GCA_023337495.1 Pythium diclinum
CCTGAGCGAGGACTCGATCATCAGCCTCGTGAAGCAGTACCGCGACAGCCACTTTGTCGGATGGCAGGGCAACTGGCTGCTCATCGGCGAGTGGAGTCTTGGCAATGGATGGAATGAAGAAAAGTTCAAGGACGTGAACAAGCTCAAGGAGTTTGCCGCCGCGCAGATCCAGCAGTACAGCGAAGCGCACGCCGGATGGTCCTTCTGGGCGTGGCACCACGACGACGAGTATCTCAAGGAGAGCGACGGCCGCAATGTCATCTCGGGCTGGAACCTCCGCCAATTGCTTCGTATGGGCATCTTCACGATCCCAAAGTAAGCGAATTTAGCCTCTCGAATGTAACCACGAGATGAGTGCAGCAGTGCAAAACGTATCGATATGCTAAACTGAAATACCACAAAAGTTTCGAATGTGCGATGACTCCTTCCGTGTGAACTCCTGGGCTTTGAGAATCCTTTGGGTGGAGAAAATTCTATTTGTAAAGTACTATGTAGTACTGTGAGGCGTCGTGTTGGAGCGTGAGTGTGGGTGTCCTACGTCACTCCTCCGTGTAGAGCTCCAGCAAGAATGATCCGCGCATGAGCTCTTCAACAAGTTGCCGTGTTGACATGGCTACATAAGACCATCACTCACAATTGCCTTTCTTAATATATTATTATGTCTGGCACGGTCCCCTTTCGCAGACTGGAGCTGCTCACTCCATTAGCCAAAACGAACCCGATCCGGCAACGAAGATGGTCGTGCAAGTGCAGGTGCTGGGCGTGGCGTCCGTGGAGATGGCGCCGTCGCTCATGGTGTCCACGGAGACGCAGCGGCTGCTGTTCAATGTGGGCGACGGCACGCAGCGCATGTGCATGGAGCACCACGTGCGGCTCGCCAAGCTGCGGAACGTGTTTCTCACGGAGCTGCGCACCCACACGCTGGGTGGACTTCCTGGTATGATCCTGACGATCTCCGACACAGGCAAAGAAGCGCTGCACGTCCATGGGCCGGAGGGAACTGCGCAGTATATCCGCGCGACGCGCCACTTTCTGTATCGTCCGAATTTTAAGCTCGAAGCCCACGATTTGACCGCCAAGGAGTCCGCTAAAGACATGACCAGCAAGCCGATTTACAGCGACGACGAAGTGCGAGTCGTCGCGGTTCCTATGCGTGCGCGTGCGGGCCACAAGCGGAAGATCGACGAGTCCACGACCCAGCTCACGGAAGGTGCGAATGACGCAGTGAGTTACATCGTCGAGACGCCGGAGATGCGCGGCAAGTTCCTGGTAGAGAAGGCCGTGGCGCTTGGCGTCCCGAAGGGTGCGATGTTTGGGCAGCTCCACAAGGGCAACGACGTCACGCTGCCTGATGGTCGCGTTGTGCGGTCAGTGGACTGTGTGTCGACGTCGCTGCCTGCGTCTGGTGTCGCGATCATCGCGTGTCCAGCACTCAGCTTCATCGACGAGCTCGTGGCGTCTCCAGTCTTCCACCAGTACCATGCGCAGGATGGCAATGCGCCACTCACTCAGTTGCAGGCAGTGTACCACCTTGGAGGAGCTTCCGTACTGAACCATCCACAGTACCTTGAGTGGGCGAAGAAGTTTGGTGATGACGTCGACCACGTGCTGCTGAATCACGACGGGTGTGCTGTGAAGACGGTCTACCGGTCGTCAGCCAAGCTGCAAGCGCAGCTCCACGCAGTCTTCCCACACGCGTTCCCAACCAACGACTACGAGAAGCAAGATGCGCGGACGCCGTTGTCTCGTCACGCCGAGCTCGCAATCTCAAACAAGCCAACGGTGCTCGGCGAGAGTATGCTCAAGTACACGATCGTGCCGCTGAATCGTCGAGGCTTCGATACGACGCAGTGCTTCGAGCAGCTTGACTTTGACGAGCTCCACGCAAGCATGGCTCCATTCCGTGAGATGAAGCCCAACGCGACCAGTGAGAAGGACGCGACGATCATGCCAGAGCTTGACGGGCGTATCACTTTCCTCGGCACGGGATGCGCGATTCCATCGAAGTACCGCAACGTCACAGGCAACTATCTGCAGTTTCCGAAGAGTGGAAGCCCTGGTGTGGTCAATGGCGTGCTGCTGGATTGTGGTGAAGGCAGTCTGGGCCAACTGTATCGATACACGAACGGAGACCTCGTCAAGCTGCGGCAGCTTGTGCAGGAAGTCAAGTTCATCTGGATCTCGCACAACCACGCCGACCATCACCTCGGCATCGTGCGCTTTCTCAGCTTCCGATCCAACGAGGACGCCTACAAAGATGACGAGCCCGTGCTAATCATCGGACCACCTCCCGTCCAGTGGTGGTTGCAAGAGTACGAGAAGATCGACCCGACGATCGTGGGCAAGTACACGTTCGTCGACAACGCGTGCTTCAACGAGCAGGACGAACACTTCCAGGACTCGTTCCCGATCGCTAAGCCAACGCGTGTGTGGCTGCAAGACACGCTGGAGATCACCAACTTCGAACTCGTCCACGTCAAGCACGCGTTCAAGGCGTACGCCGTCGTGTTCACGTGGAAGAACACCCTGAAGATCGTGTTCTCGGGTGACTGTCGACCGAGTGAGCTGCTCGCAGACAAGGCCAGCGACGCGTTCCTGTTCATCCACGAGGCGACGTTTGACGACTCGATGACCGCGGAGGCGAAGAACAAAGACCACTCGACGACTGCAGAGGCTCTCGACGTTGGTAAGAAGGCGCGTGCGAAGCACATTGTGCTCACACACTTCAGCCAACGTTACCCGAAGATGCCGGCCGCTGTGGAAGACGACGGGTCGGTGAACGACTCGATGAGTGCCATGGACTTGCTGTCGCTGCGCTTCTCGGACCTGCACACACAAGCACAGCTCATGGAGATCAGTCTTCAGATCCTTGCCAAGGATGACACCGATGACGCCGATCAAGAGGAATAGAAACATGTAGACACACTCACGAAATCCAATATACACGAGCTTGTATACACGACACAGATCTATCTTACGGGTTGGTGGACGGTTGAATGCCGCGCAGGTACTCACAGTTGCGTGGCGAGGAGAAGAATCTCTTGCCTTGCTTGGAACGCCTGCATCTCGAGTCGCTGGAACAGACGCGCGTCGCTCAGCTTGGCTTCGTAACTCGTGTGCAGGTCTTTCAGCTTCGCGGCGAGTTGCTTCTTGTGCTTGCGCTTCATGTGCTTCTTCTTGGCAGCTTCACCGGCGATCTGCTTTCGCCAGTTCAGCTTGGATGCAGACGACGCCACGGCCTTCTTCTTCGCACTTCCACAGTCGCACTCTGTGAGAGTGAACTGGCGGAGAATACGCTCACGATCGAGCGAAAAGCTCCTTCGGAGTCGTTCCATCTCACTGGAGAAACGCATCATCAGTTGTACTTCATCCGGACTGAACGAGCGCGACGGCGAGTCCGAGCTGACCGGAACATCCTTCGAGTACTGGTAGTTGGCTGCAGTGAGCAGTGAACCGCCATCTGACTGCAGAGGTGTACAGAGAAACTCGACCTCAGGTTCTTCGAACTCTTCTTCGACGTCCGTGCATTCTTGGTCGTCATCCAGCAGAGTTGAATCCGCCGAGGTCGCCTCGACTGCCACCTTCTTTGCTCTTGGCTCTTCCAGACTGGTCGTTGAAGGCCGCTTCGGCGCCTTTGCCTTGGTGTTTTCCATCGCACTGGGCATGGCTTCATCCTCGGGCAAACCCTCATCATTCGTGAAGAGCGCCTGCGCCACACCCTTGGAGCGAGCCTTCAACGACTTTTTCTTCGGTGGACGGCCACGCTTCGACGCCAACGACAGATCAGGCATCGCTGGATCGGTGACCTTCAGCATTTCAGAGGTTGCGTTCTTGGCATCGGGGGCGTTGTTCGATTCATCCTGAGTTGTCAGCTTGGGCGTCCATTCGAATTCCTTGGTTACCAACGATCGGCGATCCGACTCAGAGAGCCTCTTGACGCGTTCAGGAGTGTTGGGGTTCGACGACGCGGACGAAGGCGAGGAGATCGACACAACTGGAGACGGCACGACACCACGGGCCATCAAGCCATCAAGCCGACGAACTTTTCGCACAGGAGTCGTGACCATGTTTGTAGCCTCACTTGACTCGAGGCGATCGGTGTGCTGGTTGTCCTCGATCTGAATCTGTGATGGGAGCGACGGCTTCTCGGTAGATTTAGACGATGACACCAAAGCCTTGTGCGGTTCGGAAGCAGGATCAGCGTTGGCATCTTCTGGCGTTGCTTCCTTCAGCATTTTACTCTCCTTCACCTTCTTGTCCGACTTCACCTTGACTTGCTTGGATACCTTTCCGCTCTCTGGAGCTATCGCAGTCCGATCTGCCTTCAACTGCAGCTTCTCCTTCTTCTGCTCACGCGAACTGACCTCCCGTGACGGTGGCGGCAACACTGGTGCCTCAGCTTCCTCATCGTCAGCACTCTCTTCGCTATCATTGTCGCTATCGGAGCTCGAGTTGCTTCTCCCCATGTCTCGCAACGCATTGCGCAGACCACGCTTCACTCGACCGACTTCTCGCTTCTGTTCATTGCCGTGCAAGAAAGCATCGAAACTGCGCACGAGTAGCTGCTCGGCATTGGCTGCAACGACCATCCAGTCTTCACGTTCTGTCTCGGGGAGTGGGAGAACCGCCATCATTCCGCTGGTGTTGACGCGCGTGATGTCGGAAAACTGGGACTGGAAGCCGAGCGAAGGATCGTGGAAGTACTGCTCGTAGCCTTCGACATACTCAAGCGGCGTGGCCAGGCCCATCGTCTCCTCCTGAGGTCGGTGCATGAACACTGACCCATCTGTACACATGCCGACCACAAACGGAGCGTCGTGGCGCCCAGCGACCTGGCTCACCATCCGCATCAGGCGCTGACCGTTGTTTCCGTCGTCATTCGCGCCACGGCCACGAGTAGCGCTTCGGCGCCCACGCAATGATGCGGTGATACGTGTTCGCGCGTTGGCACGTGAGCTGGCTTGTTTGGTCTCCTGTTCCTTAACCGAGAGCGGAAGATCCAGCTCCATCCTGCTCGAAGACCGCAGGTCGATCAACGACATCGTCTCTCCACCTCCGTAGGCGTGGTCGCCGTATACCGCCGTCGCATCAATAGTGTGCTTAATGTCAACGTGAGACTTCTTCTTCATCACGCCGGAAGCTCCGTCTTCTTCAAGGTTCCAGACACGGATGTTCTGGTGCTCAGACTTCGAGATGAGCTGGTGGTCGACGTGTTGGTGGAAGCAAAGGAGCTCGATGGAGATGCCATTGCTTTGCTTGTCGAAAATGCACTCCCAGAGCCATTCTTGGGCGACTTCGTCGCGGTAGAAGCGCCACAAGTGGATGTTCTTGATGCCGAGACCACACAGCAAGTGGTACTCAGTCTGGTTGTTCGACTTGCGGATCACGCTCTTGACATCGCTGAACCCCTTGAGCTTCGCGTCCGAGTACGTGTGTGAAATGACACGGGCAGTCGGAGCGCCGTGGCCAATGTCCTCATCATCAGATTCGTCCGATTCGTCAGAAGACGAGGCTTTGGCAGCGGCCTTTTGAGCCAATCTCTCCACTGACGGAAGCTCGATACTGTCGACCTCGAACGCTCGGATCTCGGTGGAGCCACGATATACACCCGCGAAGATGAACTTGCCGTCGTCGGGCAGAGAGACGCGCACCATAAGCTGCGTGTACATGCCGCGAGGAGGAATGTGGTCCAGCATCACGCCGTGACGGAACCGCAGCGAGTCGATACTCAGCGGGTACAGATAGATCTACAATAATCACGGTTCGTCAGGATTTCAATTCAGGATCACGCACAACAGAGTGATGACATACCGAGCCGTTGTAAAAGCCGACGACCAGGAACTTGCCATTTGGCGCGACAGCGATCGACGAGACTGTGGACGTCACGGAGAAGCGGTACTCGAGGCCGATTGGCTGCATGGAGACTGCCGACGACGCGTTCGACGCCGTAGAAAGAGGAGACGGCACGGCCTCACGGATGATGCGCATGTTTCCAAGCGTCATGGCATCAAACGTCACCTCACACTCGTCACTCGACGCCGACGAGTGCTCTTCTTCCTCTTCATCCTCCGACGAAGACGACGACGACGAATCCGACACCTGGACCAGCTTGACTCTGTCGCTCTTCTTGGCTTTGACCACAACCTCACTCTTGTCGCTCTTTTCCGGCTTGCTAGGCGTCGGCGCGAACTCGAGTCGACGTGTCGCGGTCTCCACGCCGTCGTTCTTGAGCTTGCGCGGCTTCTCGACCACGGGCGTCGTCAGCGACGCGTCCTTCGCATACGACCACGGTACATTCTCCTTGTCACGCACGGCCTTGTCCACAGAAGTCGCCTTGGTCTGAGCCAAGGGCGTGTCGCCGCCGTTCATCGCGAGTTTCTTCTTGCGCTTGAGAATGAGCGGCGTGGCGCTGTCGTCGCCGCTGCTGCGCTCCTGCAGCTTCCGCTTCTCGTGCTTGGGCATCGTCTTCTTCTTACGTGCGCCTTCACTGAGCGTGCGCTGCATGTGGTCACGCGCCGTCATCGCCACGGGAGCAGGCGACAAAAACGACGGCGGCGTCGTTTGCGGGCCGCTGGAGGGCGACGAACGCGCCGCCGACGGCGCTGCTGCGGCCAATAGCAAGTCCATTGCGTTGGCTATCGTTACCAGTGCTTGTACGTGCGCGGGGTGTCGTATTCACGCAGATACACGCAGGGGAAACCTCTTGGTGACGCAGTCGGTTGCCCTTGCGGTCTGGATGTTGGCCGGAAATGGAGGATTCCCACACCACGCCAATGGGGGGGAGAGGGGTCTAAAATGGCGCCAGTTTTGAACGCCCACCCAGATGCGCGCCAAAAGAGAGAACACCCAAAGACACGGATACCACCACCCAATCACCCACGGCCAGCAATGCACAGCTAGTACTGTACCGGACAGAATAATCGTTCAGTTGGAATGTTGATCGTTGTCAACGACCATCATTCCTATTTGTATGACTTCCGTTCGATTTGTGGAGCTTCTTGCTTGTTGGGCTTCGTGACACAAGAGCCCTTGGGCCGACTAGTCTTTATTGGGTTGTTTGGAGAAGCTGTCCGAGTGCTTCCACTAGCTCGCGAGCCGTTGGTCGGTTCTCTGGATCAGCGTCCAAACAGCTCTCGGCGAGTGTGAGGATTTCTAGCGGACACGAGTCCGAGAACTGAGGACGCAGCAATCCGGTCGCGACGCCGTGGAGGATGGCGCGCTCTTTGGACTTGACGCCACGGTCAGGGTGATTCTCGGTCCAGAAGGGATAGTCCTCGGTGTCGATCTCACACAGCACCACGCCGAAAGAATAAATATCCGCCCGCTCGTCGTAGTCTTGACGCCCCTGGAGCACCTCTGGCGCGATCCAGAACGACGTCCCAACAGCCGCCGTCATGTGCGTCTCCTCTAAATGGCGCTCACGTGAGATGCCAAAGTCGCTGAGCTTGGCCTCAAATTTGCCATTCAGAAGCACGTTCTTGGCCTTGAGATCGCGATGGATGACCTTGGGCTGCAGCGAGTGGAGATATTGGAGAGCTTCCGCCACGTGGAGAGCGACCACTGTCTTGCGTGTGTTCTCCCACGTTAGAACCGGCTTGTTTCGGGCTCGTTGGGACTTGAGCAGTTCACGGACGTCGCCCTTGTCCATGTACTCGGTCACAGCACAGATATCGCGAGGAGATTCCCACGCCACGCCGATAAACTCGACGATTCGAGCGTGTTTGAGCGTGGCCATGAGACAGATCTCGCGCAGGAAAGTCTCAATCATCTTGGTGTCCGTGTTGTACTCCGGTCGGATCTTCTTGATCGCCACGCGGCGTCGACGGCGATACACGCCGCTGTACACGACGCCGAACCCTCCTTTGCTGATGCAGTTGGCCACTCGGATATCGCTAAGGTCGATTCGACGCGTGATGATGATCGGGTCGTTCAACAAGCTAGCAGTGCCGGTATTGTAGAACGTCTCGTCGAACGCTGATCCGTCGGCTGTGTGGTTGATCGACGCGAACGGGTTGTACGTGTTGTCCTTTGGAGTAGAGCCGTGACCCCGTCGTTGTCGAATGATGATGAAGAAGAGTACGGCGACGACGACGCAGCCACCGATGAGACCGTACGTCAGGATCGTGTTCGTATTCGACGCCGACGTACTTGCCGCGTTTGCCGTAGGAGTACTTGCGCTGGCACTGCCCACGACACAGAACTCGACGTCATGGACAGACTTCTTTGTTGCCGATCCGCAGTCTACAGCGGTCGTCGGGGCAGTGAAGTAGAATGACTGGAGTGATGAGATGCGGTCAAAGACTTCGGAGCTGACGGTGATATTGGTGATCGGGTTGCCGCGTAGATCCAGGTGCTCGAGCGTGTCGTAAAAGGCAACTGTGGCTGGAATCTTGGTGAACTGGTTGTCGGATATGTCCCTAGAGACATGCAAATATTGATATCATGAGTCTCTGAGGCAATTTCATCTCCGTTTTCAAGGCGGTTTGAGCGTACAATGACTTCAGAGGGCAAATGCCAGTCACGCAGCGGTCGATTTGAGGTCGCTCGTACGGCTCAGTGAGGCCGTTGCCGGATAGATCGCTGGTAGTGGAGACACAAGATTGTAAGCCATCAGAACGCATTGGTCAGTTAGACATGAGGATATTGTGTACTCACAGGATCTCGAGGTAGCCGAGTTCTTTGATGAGCGGGATGTTAAAGTTGGGGATATTGCAGTTGCGGAGAGTCCTGTTCACGAAACAAATGTGAGTGGCTCAAGTCTCAAAGAGCGTCACAGCACAAGTCACTGGTACTTACAGGTTCGTGACCGTCACGGGGAGAAAGCTTTCCGAGTTGGTCACGTTGCGGAGATCGAGGTTGGCGAGATACCTACAACCAGCAGAGTTCATGAATATACCACCCAGGTCCGAATGCAGTGGAAGGCGCACGTACACCATCGTGAGGTTCGCCGATTCTGATGGGAAGATCATTGACGACATGCCGAAGCCTCCGCCTTTGCCGAGCGGAATGTCGAGAGGTTTCTTGTCGTCGCCCTCCAGTTCTCCGATAAATGAAAGCGAGCGCAGTGACGCTGGAATAGCCAGCGACGTCGCCGACATCACATCGATCCCGTCCCTGGAACGCACAGACAGCGGCACTGGTAGCAATAGTTCGCCTGGCGACTGCAGACGCAGTCGAAACACCACGACTTCAGGGTTGGCATTCTTCTTGTTTCGCACGACGCACGTACACGACGCGTTCGCCTCATTGAGTCTTGGAAGGCAGTTGCCATTCGATTTCTCCGTTCGCGTGACGACCACTGGGTCCCCTTCGCACGGATCTGCGGTCATATTGGCCATAGAGAACGATCCATTGGACCCGGAGCCGGAGCCTGGACCGCCTCGTCCACCGTATGCCGCGTTCGGTGAGAACCACAGCAGTCGCGACTCGTTCATTGCCAGCGTATTCAGGAACATGAGCGGACCGTCTCCCCAGCGCTTCTTGTCGTGGCCATCTTTTGGAGCCATCGCATTGCCGGCGCTGCTACTGTTGTTGTTGCCATTGCTCAGCGATTCACTCGTGGGATCCGCTGGCGGGTGGATCCCAGTGGATGTCTGTGCTGTGGTGGCCATGGGCAGCGACGCACACGCCGCCAACGCGAGCCACTGCGACAGCATCCGCATTGTGGTCGTGCTCGTGAAGGTTTCCTGGCGACTGAGAGACAATGGCTTGATTGACAGACAACCCGCCCGCCCTACCTGCCTTACGCCCGCGAGCAGCAAGCGGATGAATCGTGTCGTGTACTGTACTGAATTACAGTACCGTAGAGTAGGAGTTGCACTGTGAGAAACCTCAAGGTCTCCGATATTATCGTGCCATCTGGACTCGTGTCCCCTGGCTCGTTTACATCCAGTAGCCAGCCAGCCAGCGGCAACTCTTCAGCTCATGAGTTCCTCGCCACATGAGGCTCGCGGATGCCCAATTGCCAGCGGCTGGCCGAGTGTCCAGACTGGGATTCTCTAATGCTGGCTGTTTGATGGTGGTTCCAAACACCACAATAATTGTTCAGAGCATTGATGGGCAGGATGATGCTGGCCTACAGACGATATCCACAACAGCATGCGACGACTCCATCTCGTCAGCCGTATGGTTTTCAGCCCCATCTGAGTTAGGGCTGGCTTGAGAGCACATTGGCGCAACATCCGATACTGTAGGAGCACAATATTTATTGGAGACCTTGCGAAGACGTTCAAGCGACATGCAGTCTCACTTGTACCAATAATTGCTGGGCATTGGATATTGGATTGGGTAATAATGCAATAGAGAAAATGCAATACACACATTAATCTAACTTCTCGCTTGGAAACTCGTCCTACGTTACGCGTCGCTGATTGCTGCCCTCGGTGTGGTCTAGGCAGACGTGACGCAGCCGTAGACGTTGGGTCGAACGAGCGTGCAGATTGAGTCGGTGCCCAGCGACTCCTGCGCCTTGGGGCAGTTTCCGCTGATAGCTCCCGCGCACACAGGCTGAGCCGCACAGAATGTACCAGCACTCACGACGCTGACGGGTGTCTCGCCGTTGCTGTTGCCCACACAGCTACGCACGGCTGGGTACACGACGTTGTTCTTGATGTTCGTGCCGTTGTACGGCTTGCAGCCGAAGGCACCGGTGCGCGTGATGATCTCGCAGTAGGATCCCCACGGAAGTCCGGCCTGTGCACCTGGACAGTTACCCGTTCCACGGTCCGCGACACAAGCTGGCTCAGGCACACAGAAGATAGGAGCCACGCCTTCCACGCTCATTGGAGAGCCGTTGGCGCAAGTACCAGCAGGTGAAGGAGCCACAGTCGTCCAGCTCGGCACTGGAGCTGGCGTGGTAACAGGAGCCTCAGTTGGTGCTGGCGTTGGTGCAGATGTAGGTGAGAACGTAGTGACCACTGGGACTGGCGCTGGTGTGGCATCACCGGTGTTGACCTTGCAGCCATACACGCCAGACGCGACCTTCCCGCAGTACGAACCGTAAGGCAGACCGTTCTGTGGGCCAGGGCAAGTGCCCGTGCTGATATCTGCCATGCAGATTGGGCCTTGGCTGAGGCAAAAGATACCTGGAACACCCTCGACGCTCATCTCGTAGTCACCGTCCACACACTGAGAACCATCCGTAGGCGACGGCGTTGGTGGTGACGTCGGCGTCGGGGTCGTGGTTGGCGCATCGGTGATTGGCGCTTGAGTGGGAGCAGGAGTCGGCGCACTGGTAGGGGTGTCGGTTGGAGCTGACGTTGGAGCGTCCGTGACTTCGGTTGGCACCTCCATTGGTAGCAGGACTGGCGCCGAGCCGGTCTTACAACCGTACACGCCCGTCGCGACGATGCTGTGGAGTCCAGTTGCCAGACAGCAAGCACATCGAGGACCATTGCGGTGATCAGCGCTCTGCGCTCAAGGACCAACACGACGC
>JAADXB010000618.1:0-11428 GCA_023337495.1 Pythium diclinum
GGTACGGATCTTCGCCAAACGACTCGGACGGCACCTTGTAAAACTCGGCCAGCTCGTGCATCATCTTGCGCTACACAATCAAAAGAAATCATCGTTAGTCTGACGGCAAAGGATCATTCACCGAAAAAACCATCAAAACTCACCTCGTCGCCCGGCATAGGCCGCAGACTCACGCTGTGGCAGCTCGCATCCTGCACGATGCGCTCGAGACGGCGCTCTACGACCAGCAGATAGCTGAGGTTGGCCTTTCCCCACTCCACGAGATGCGTCGGGTAGCTGGGCGTCTTCATCTCCTGCTCGAACACCTCCGGGCTCTGGCCTGGACGCGCCAATCCGAGAGCTTCGGCCAGTCGCTGGTTGCGCATGATCTGCGCACGCGGTGGTCCAGCGGGGGCAGCAGACGTCGGCGCACTGGAGGCACGAGCAATGGATGCGCGTGGCGCGATAGCTGGCTGAGCAAGTGGCGGAGGAGCTGGCGCTGCAGATGCAGGAAGAGCAGGGAAGGCCGTCTCCTGCTGGCTCGCACGCGTCGTCGCGACAGGCTGCAGGGTCTCGTAGCTCCACGAATCGGGCACGTCTTCGGCGACTCCAGGACCGCCGAGTGGGTTCTCGCCCGTGCGCGCGACCTGGAAGTTGAGCACGAGTCGGTTGAGCACGCCGTGGATGTTGCGCATGTGCGCGTGGTACTCAATGTCGTTCGGGAACACCACGTATCGGTTCTCGAGGCTGCGGATCACACACAACAACAATCCTATTCGTCAGACGCCATCATTCGTTGTTGAGATTTCAATCGCCGTAGACTCACCAGCTCGGGTCTTCACAGAGATGGTGCTGGCGACGGAAATGCGCTTCCAGACTCGAGCTACACACACACAGACAGAAAGAAGTCCGTCAGTCCACAAACTTCATCAACCACCCAATGCCTGTAAGGTGCACGTACTAGTTGCGGAAGTAGTCGTGGTCGACCTTGCAGATATGGCAGCGGAAGTGGTCGCGCTCCAAGTGTTCGTAGAGCTGCATGTCCCCGTAAAACCGACGCTTGCAGAACTGGCACATCGGATGGAAGTCCTTCCCGGAGGCCTTGGGACCCACTGCCGCGTTCTTGCCGACGCTGTGCATGCGCAGACCGTTCTTCGTGAACACTTGCTGCTCCTGGATGAAGAAGTGCTGGTGTGAGAGACACAGCTCACAGAACTCGGTCGCGTGCTCGATGCGCAGATGGTCCTTGAGCTTCTGCAGCGACCCACACACGACTTGGCACTTGCGGATGCGGCACGCGTGGTCGCGCAGCGCTCGCAGCGTCGTGTAGTGCGAGCGGCACTCGTAGAAGATGATTTCCGAGGCCTCGTCCATGACTGACTCGCGACCGCCCGCAGCGGCGTCGCCCCACAGCTGGAAGCTCTCAAAGTTGCGCTTCTCGCGACTCACGACCACGCGCTCCTGGTGCTGCTTGCAGATGGGGCAGTTGCGGTCGTTCATGAGCATGCGCATGCGCAGCGAGCACTTGCTGCAGATACCGTGGTGGTTGCACTCGCCCACGGCATGGAACTGGATGGGGTCGGCGCACAGCAGACACGCCTCCGCATCGTCTTCCTCCTCCTGCTGCTTGGTCTTCTGCTTGCGCTGGTTCTGTGGCTTGGGCGTCGCGTTCTTCTTCGCTTTCGGCTTGGCGTCGCTGCCATTGCCGTCGCTTCCAGCGGACGCGGACGCTGTCGACGCCGCAGCTGTCGCCTTTCCGTTCGCTGGCTGGCGACGTCTCCGTACGGACGCAGGCACAAGCGACACGTTGCTCGCCACCTCGCCGTTCTGTTGCTGTTGTTGTTGCGCGACGCCGCCGTTGGTGCCGTCGCCATTCGACTTCTTACTGCGTGGCGCTCGTGGCTTCGTTTCACGCGCTTCCGTCGTGGCTGAGGAGGTCGAGTGCCGCGCATGAGACTGCGAATGTGAAAGCGTCGGCCGGAACTCGGCAGCGCCGGCATTCAGCGACTCGTTGGCCATGATGATGTGGTGCTACGATGCGTTATGACGGAGCTGTTCACGTTCGGCTTACTCGGTCGAATGGAATGGCTTCTGTTGGGTTGGAGGGAAAATACCGGTATCTGTACCGGTATTGGTGGACTCAGCCAGACAGAATGTTGCTGGAACGAGCGTCATGGGTGCAAAACAGTGAATGATGGTCAACATGAAGCTCATATTCGATATCAGATATGAGGAAATATAGCTATTGAGAGTCGACTAGCTACGCTTCGGAAAAGCGTGGAGTGCGCGTGCGATCGCCTGCGTGGCGTCCGCGATTGCGCGTAGTGACTCCGCCTGGAAGCGTAACTGCTCTCGTTGGAGGGCGATCTGCTCCGCCTGGATGTCAAGCATGCGGTTCTGCACGCGCTCGTCCATATCCAGCCGCCGGCGCTTCAGCTCCAGTCGCTCGCTCTCGTGCGCGTTGCCGCCCGACGTTCTGACGTGCCGTGGTTCACTGTGCGATGCCTGGTGGTCGCTATCGTAGCTGTACTCCATGTCAAACGAATCGTCTTCGATCTCGACCACAGCGGTGGTCGGCGGATCCTTCCGCTTGAATGGAGGCGCCGTGACTGGCTTGACGGAGGCCAAACTCTTGGGCGTCTTGGCGATAGGTAGCGACACTGGTGGGGTCGAAGTCGCTGGAATTGCGTGCACTGGTTGTGTAGGCTGCGTCTTCTCCTTCGGGGGCTTGTGCTTCGCCTGCTCTTGCAGCTTGTTGTACTCTCCAATGAGCCGATCGCGCTCCTGTTCCTCCTCCGTTTTCGGCCACGCCATGCCTAACTCTCGACCGTCAACCTCACGGCAAGTATCCAAAGTGCACCAAGCTCTACTCACCCCACCGCATGCGCGTTTTGCCCGCGGCTTCATTCTCTTCGTCACGCTTGAGCTTCTTCACCAGCTCTCCCACTCGTCGTCGCAGCGCGTCGCCCGTCAACTCGACGCCATGCACCGCCACTCGCCCTGCGATGGCCGCCCACTCGTGCTTGGTCAGCAGCGCTCTGCCTCCTCCACTGCCTCCTCCGCCTTCGTTGGTAATGTGATGCACGACCTCCTTCATCACAGCGACGTCCTCCGCCAGCGTGTACGCGGCGCGTGGCTTGCTCATGTTTCCTCTTCTCTTTTGTTGGTTGATCAAGTTTTCCGCCCCAACTTTTGTCGTCGACTTCAACATTCATTTTCACAGGTCAATAAACCTGTATGAATGGATAATGTTGGTGAAAAGCTCATCGGAAAGGCAACCAAACACGGCAACCAAATCACACGCTTCAAATTTCTCTTTTTCTTCCTCTTCTCTCCATCTTTGCCAGACAGCGGCCACCACATCCAGGCAAACAATCACTTCAACATGCATCAAATGCAGAAACACTTGCGCTCCAACCACACGCCAGTGCGCCTCCGTTGGCCAACGACTCACGGCGCCTTCGGAGGCTTGTTCACGACCTCGGCGTACAACGTACCGGCCGTCGGCTTGCTGGTCTTCGCGGTCATCGTCGCCACGCCTTCACGATACTTCGGGTCGATCTTCTCGAGCTGCTGCAAGTACGCGTCCTTGACCGGTTCGCCGCAGAAGCGCAAGTACGCCGCCGTGTTGTAGTAGAGGTGCTCGCGGCCTTCATCGTCCAGCACCTCGTTGAAGAACTGGCGCACTTGGTCGTACTCCGAGTCCTTGCCTTCGTGGCGGCTCGACGGTCCACGTCCGAGCGTACTCGCCATGTGCACCGCAAGCCAATTAGCATCAGGCACGACTTTCTGGCGCTTGCTGGGGATCGCCGTAGCGTACGACGGCAGCCCCACGCCGTTCGAGTCCGTGCGCATCGCGCCGTCACGACTCTGTGGGCTGTTGTATTGCGCCATGAACGGACAGTTGACTGGAATCTGGTGGTGGTTCACTCCGAGGCGGTGGTACTGAGCGTCGCGGTAGAAGAACATGCGCCAGTTGAGCAGGAGATCCGGACTCGGCTCAATGCCTGGCACGAGATTGCCAGGGCTCATCGCAGCCTGCTCCACGTCGCGGTGGTAGTTCTCCGGGTTCTTGTTGAGCACAAGCGTGCCAAACTCGTGCAGTGGGAAGTCGTGGTGCGACCAGACCTTGGTCACGTCGAACGGATCGTAGTCCACCGTCTGGGCCTCTTCCTCCGTCATGATCTGCACGTGCGCCGTCCAACGGGCTTCCTTGCCGGACGTGATGTGTTCCCACAAGTCGCGCTTGGCGAAGTCCGGATCGACGCCGCTCATGCGCACAGCTTCGTCCCACGTAAAGTTCTTCTTGCCCACCTCCGGTACGAAATGGTACTTGACGTACACGTACTCGCCATCGCTGTTGACCCACTTGAACGTGTGGCAGCCGAAGCCGTCCATGTGACGCCAACCGACAGGCGTGCCCGAGTCGGAGAAGAACATCGTGCCAGCGTGGAGCGACTCTGGGTTGGCCGCCAGGAAGTCGATGGTCGCTTCCGCGTCCAGCAGGAAGTTCTCTGGGTTGCGCTGTTGCGAGCGAATCACATCCGGGCCCTTCATTGGATCACGCACGAAGAAGACCGGCCAGTTGAGACCCACAAGGTCGTAGTTGCCGTCCTCCGTGTAGAACTTGATGGCGAAGCCGCGAGGGTTTCGACCAGCGTCTGGGAACTCACGACCAAACGTGACGGTGCTGAAGCGCGTGAACACGGGCGTCTTCTTCCCCACCGAGCTCAGGAACTGCGCCTTGCAGTACTTCGTGATGTCCTTGGTGACTTCAAAGTACCCAAACGCTCCCGACCCGGCCGGGTGCACCATGCGCTCGAGCGTCTTGGCGCGGTTGAACGTCTGCTGCTTCTCGAACAGCACGTTGTCGGACGACACCACGCGGCCGTTGATCTGCAGCGCGTGGTCGACAGTCGGAAGCGGGTGACCGAAGGCCGACGTCACGACGGAGGTCGAGTCCTGCACGGGCGGCGTCATGCCCGTGACCTTGGAGACCATCTTGCCCACCGAGGCCGTGATGCCGCTCTTGTCCGGATCCGAAAAGCCCGTGAGACGCGCAGCTACGGTGCCTGGATGTTCCATGGTGCCTCGCTGTTTTGGGTTTGTCTGTGGCGGTGAATTGCCGAATGAGCAACGCCTAAATGAAAAAAGGTTAGCTGTCGTTCGTGGCAGTTGTGGCAGAGATCCCTAGGAGCCAACGGTGCCATCACTGCTGCGACATGGTCAAGGGCGTCGGCGTACTGTGCGCGTGGTCCCATGCCCAACTGGCAGCTCTGATGTTCGATGAAGCTCATTGGGACAGGCTACACGTTGAAGTGAGCGTTGTCGAAGAGGTCTGCTGTCGATAATGTCGATTTCATTTGGACAAAACTAATATCGACAGTGATGACGTTTTGGGCCAATCCCGTCACAACCCACCGCACGTCAGCTGCAGAGTGATGATCGCGTAATCGGCCTTCCCAGTTCATGGAGCTCTTTGGTTGAGTTCGCATTGCACAACTCCCACACAACACTAAAAGCCCAAATCAAGAAGACATCATGGCGGTGGAGCAGCTCAAGAACAGCATCAAGCTATCGGCGAAGGTCGTGGAGGGGTTCGGACGCGGCGGCAAGCAGCTCGGCTGCCCGACAGCCAACCTCAGCCGCGAGGACTTGGGCTCTGTGATCGACGAGCTCCCGTCGGGAATCTACTGCGGATGGGCCACCGTGGACGGCGCCGGCCCGTACAAGGCCGTCGCGAGCATCGGATGGAACCCGTACTTCAAGAACCAGGTATGTTGCGTTGACGTTAGCTGTCGGGGATGATGGAGGTTTGTGCTTTGTATCTGAATGGTGTGGTGATGACGTTGTAATAGGAAAAGACCGTGGAGCCGCACTTGCTGCACAAGTTTGAGAAGGATTTCTACGGCTCGCAGCTCAAGTTCCTCATGTGCGGATACCTGCGTCCCGAGATGGACTTCCCATCGCTGGAAGCACTCGTGGACGCGATCCAGAACGACATCAAGCAGGCGGACGAGTGGCTAGAGCAGCCCGAGGGCAAGCCGTCGGCAGCCGACGAGTTCCTGCAGTTGTGATTAGATGCACAGTGACGAAGCCCGTTCGGCTAGATAGACGACGACCGGGCTCACATAACACGAATGATATGAATGTAGAGAGACAAAACCGATTGCTTGCATTCCAACCGCGAATAATTACATGACACGACAACGATGAGGACCATTCACCGCACAAAACTTCGTCGACTCGACTACTCCTTGCCCAGCACGATGCACACGACACCGATGACCATGAGCATGATGCTGGGGATTTTCTTCCGTAAATGCCGCTCACGGAAGAGGATTTTACCCAGGAGGACGCTCCAGATGCAGCCCGAGCGCTTGATTGCGATCACATAGGAGACTTCCAGCCGCTGCGTGGCCACGAGGTTGATGTAGTACGACACAACGCTGGTCACGCCGGCGAGTATGACGAATTTCCACGGGATCTTGTTCTCCACTCCCAGTGGCTGGTAGATTTCATGGCTTCCGATACGGAGCCTCTGCAGGATGTAGCTGCCGACGGCCACGACAATCTGGATTGCGGCGCCGTAGACCAGCGGCGACGCGTTCTGGACGCCGATCTTGTCGAACGCGTTAGAGATGCTCCACAGGAAAGCGACGAGGATCATGTACATGGATCCCTTGCTGGCATTCGCGTCGTCGAGCGGCATGTCCTTGGCGATCTGTTCGTCCTTGGAGCCTTGAAGCCAGAAACCACCGAGTACGGCGATGCTGATGCCGACCACACCGGACACTGTCGGCACTTCGCCCAGCACCATGAACGCTACGACGACGAGGAATGCAGGTGTGAACGACAGGAACGGGACAGTTGCGGAGAGCGTCGAGATCTGGATAGCGCGGTTGTACAAGTAGCTGGTGACGATATTGATGAAGCCGCTGATACATACAGACGTCCAGAAGAGGTGGTTCAGCGGCGGCAGCTTGCCTCCACAGTCGATCAGAGCCCACGCGCAGAAGAGCGGTGCCTGGATGAGTCCTCGCGTTGCCACGAGCGTGAAGGGATCCATGAAGCGCGTGAGGTACTTGCGCAGCGGATCACATAGCGCATTCACCACCGAGTTGAGCACGGCGATAGACACGCCGGGCGAGAGCAGCATCCTGGCGACCAGCTACGATAACGGACGCAGCACCACGTGGAGCTGGTGGCGAGCGGCGCGTTGGGAACTGGCTGCGGTCTCCTGAAGCTCACGCAGAGACGCACAGGAAGCGGCAATGGGACGATTGATCACTCGCCCCGCAATGGCATGGGAGATGATGGCGTGCTGCCTGTCCGAGGTTCAAGGGAGTCAGTGGGAGTCGGAGCTCTTGGTGCAAATCGCGCATTTGATTGGCTGAAAATGCTGTCAGGTGACTGAGATTGCCGAATGCTTCCCTATGATTGGGTGAGTTTTGCAGTGTCACAGTGAATAGGGGAGGATAACATCTCACTTTTGTGGACCTCCCGCCCAAATTATCCATTTTTCGTGGTTTCTTGATGAGGTGACGACCACCGATATGGAGTGATGGTCGATCTTCCTGAAGAGCTGCAAGACGAAAAAGATACGCTTGGCAGTTCACTAAAAGATGGAGCGGGCAGAGGTCAAGCAGCGTGTGCTGGCGATCGCCAGGGACGTCTACGCGCTAGCCGCGAGCAGCTACGGACCCACGGGCCGCGTGAAGGCTCTGCAGCCGAATGAGGACACGCCGGACGCCTTGGAGTTGACGACCAGTGCGGAGCGGATTTGCGACCGGATCGGGTATGTATTTCGTGTTGTTTTATCATGATGGAAAGCGCTAACCTTCGGTTCATGAAGATTATCAGAATGCCCGATTGCGAATGTGTATCTCCACATTCTGAAGTCCAGAGTGAGTGGATCGTCGCGTCCGGTGGTATTGGCGATGATTTTCATTGTTTTGTTTTTGTGATGCGCAGCTCCGCAACCACTGCGACGGCGGTCTTTTCACAATGATACTCAGCTCCAAGTACCAAAAGCCTGATGTTCAAGCTGATTGGAAAGGGTGGGATCCTCACAGGTTGTTTATGTTTGTTCTAGGTTGCTACTGATGGCTCTGGACGGCGAGCTCAGCACCACACCACACTTTCTCGTCGCCCAGGGTATTCATTCTGGTTCCTTTACCCTTCAGACTGCCAACGCTGACCATTGTTGTATATATCAGCCTACTCCTTGGCTCTCGAGTGGTGCCTTTCATATTTGGAGGACTCGTCCTGTCCAGTGCGCGTGCCCGTCGACTGGAGCGACACAGTGGCGCTGTTCGCCGTCATGCGTGGCATCATTGGCTCGAAACCCATTGCAAGTGCGAGTACCCCAAGCCATGAAATTCTGTCGACGTTGCTGCCTGTGCTGGTCGAAACTTTCACAAGTGTGTTACCTTTCGTGATCGAGAATCCTGGCGAGTCGCTTCCGATTCGATTCGTTCAGGATGCAGCGTACGCGTCATCAATCGTGACTTCACGGCTCTACAAGAACAGTGTGCTCCTCGACTACCACCATCACGCGCCGCTCGTTAATAGGCTACTACCGTTACAGAGCGTAAAAGTCCTGCTCTTCAGTACGTCCGTGGACCCATCGAATCCGAACAACGATGAAGATGCCGAGCAAAACGGAGTCGTGATCGAGTCGAGTGATGATTCCGACGGCGACGCTCTTTGTCGTGAGCTCTGCAGTGCAATCGCTGCACTCGGCGTCCGCGTTGTGGTCTCGCAGAAGGTGCTTTCGAAGGAGCTCCAGGTCTACTTGGCTACGAAAGGCATCATGTCGATCCATCGTCTTGGTATTTCGCACATGCGTACGTCACTTCCGACCTGATTATGATTACGGAGTTGGAGAGTTACTGAAAGAGGTTGTTTCTGTAGGCGCCGTCCAGCTCCTCACAGGTGCGACTGCCATCGGTGACTGGCGTGTCGTGCTCGGAGGTCGCTGCCCTGCTCAGGCGCTGGGCTTCTTGTCTTCTGTGAATGACGGTGAGGTAAACCACAAGAGGACGCTGTTTCTTGAGAACGAGGACGCCAGTCCAATCTCACCAGTCGATCTCGGAGCTCGTGCGTGGCCCGTTGCGACGGTCGTGCTCAGCGTCGCTCATGAACATGCTTACAAGGAGCTCGTGCATGCGACCAAATCGTGCTTCAAGCGGCTTGTGACGATGATGGAGGAGTCGCAAGCTCTTGCTGGTGCTGGATGTACGGAGATCCACATGGCTGCGTGGTTACGACGTAACAGCCAGCAGCTCATCAGTGCTAATTCATCACGTCCAACAAGTGAGACCGAGAGAGTAGAGGCAGCGACGCTGAGGCGGCTGCGTACGGTGATCAATGGATTTGCCAATGCGCTGGAGTCCGTCGCGGTTGCAATGGACCACGGGGTCCACGGTATGGTGGACGAAGTCAAAGAGCAGTTGGCGAAAGCCAACCATGCGACACTGAACGAGTTGCCAGATACAGAGATATACGTTCTGTCAGGTTGGGATCCAGTCGAGGGGCGTGCAGTTCCAGTCGTCACAGTGGAGCAACGAGAAGACACCAGCAGCAGCGACAGTAGCAGCGACAGTGAAGACGCGGAGACCCTTGAACGCCGCGTCCTGTCCGCTTTGGTTCTCGACTCCTTGCAGACGAAGCGCGAGGCTCTGGTATCTGCTGTTGACTGCGCCACGACTCTACTACGCGTTGCAGGCGTCATCCACACGACTCCAGGCGCGTAAACCAGCGTGATAAATACTCATGCCTCTATCTATTTCGCCATGCATCCACCCATCCATCGATCTGTACGTATCTGTCCGTGTGTATCGGCGATTAGAAGAACTCCTGGTCCTGGTCGTAGCCGGCGAGGTCGCCACACGCGAGGTACGGCACGAGCGTCTCGTCGTGCTTCTCGTCTTGCGCCAGACCGTAGTTGGGCAGCAGGTACGAGGTCATCACGGGGCTGTAGTCCGCCGGCATCTTGAAGCCCTGCGCGACCACAAACGCCTCGTTACTGGCCGCGCGACTGCTCGTCGGCTTGGAGCACGACACCTCCGTGAAGAACACGCCGAGCTGGTCGGCCAGCAGGTCGTACTGCTGGCAGCGGAAGATCTTGGCCACGAACGTGCCACCCTCTTCGAGTACATGAGTCGTGATGTTAAGCGCGGCCGCCAGCAGCTCTGCCTGCACGAACTCGTCGATATCGTGGACGCCCGTGACGTCTGGCGCGCCGTCGCTCACCACGATCTGCGCCTTCTTGCCGTGGAAGTGGCCGATGATCTGCTCGGCCGTCTTCTTGGACGTGATGTCGCCCTGGATGAGCACGACGCCTGGGATCGGCGCCATTTCCTGCAAGTCAACAGACACGACGCGCACGTCCTGCGCATCCTCGGGTGTCATGTCCCGCTTGATAGTCGGCACGCTGGCCTGGTCGTTGTAGAGCTTGCGGCTCAGCACTTGGCTCCAACTGCCCGGCGCAGCGCACAGATCCACGGCGCGCTCCACATCTAATAGGCGCAAAGGCACACGGCAGCGTTAGTGTGGACGTAGCAAAGCAGAGCGTGAGAACGAGACAGGCGACTCACTCTTGAGGAACGCGAACTGCTCATCGAGCTGCAGCAGCTTGAAGGCCGAGCGCGCACGGAAGCCAACCTCCTTGGCCTTGCGGTAGTAGATATCCTATCACGAACACCGCGATCAGCACAGCTCGTTAGATAAGGAGGTATGGCAGTCATCGAATGGATCGCAAGCCGGCACGCACGCGCTTTTCCTCCGGTGACTTCGTCATTTTCGTGAACCCACAACAATGCTGGAAGAGCTCTTGACTCCACCAATTGCTGGTCGTTTGTGTACTATTTTAGGATCATTCCCTAACTTAGGATATGTGGACTACACATATTGACCAATCACACGTGCTCGACTGGAAAATGGCTACACCTGATGAGAGCTCCAGGCGTTGACGATCATCGTGACGATCATCGGCGGGTGTTCCCACGTCGACGCTACGGGCATGAAGACGCGAGGCGAGCCGCACATCCTGCTGATTGGCGATGCGGGCACGGGAAAGTCCCAGTTTCTACGGCTCGCAGCGAAGCTCAGTCCGTGGTCGGAGCTGACGACGGCTATTGGGACGACGTCCGCGGGTCTCACGTGTGCGCCAGCCAAGGACGACAGGCCACGACACGAACTCGCGCCCCAGAGACCGAGAACCCAGCCAGGGCCACTCACGGCCCGTACAACCGGTCGTCGGCCACGGAAGCTCCCCCATACGCCACTCGTACAAGTAGTCGAAGCTGGAAACCGACTGGAACTACTCGAAAGTCGCTCCAACAACGCCAAACACTGCATACACTGGTCACACTGGATCATACTCGCCCGTACGTACCCCAAACGCGCCAATCTCCACTCGTCCACGACACGAACTCGCGCTCCA
>JAADXB010000619.1:0-11415 GCA_023337495.1 Pythium diclinum
AACCTCATAACCTCGCGTGCTGGTAGCCGCACACCCGCTTTACCACAGCGCCCCTTTCTGGCTGGTGGAGTGACTGCCCTCACTTCGCCTGGTAGAAACCCGGGTGTGAGGTTCATTTGCGAATCGCACGCGGCACGCACACGACGACGGCTTGAAGATGGCGGACGACGACCAGGCACCGACAGATCCATGGACAAGCAACCCGCGTCGCATGCCAGACGACTTGCGGCAGGTGTCGTATGCGTTCGAAGAGCGCACACGCCAGAAGCTTTCACCCGACTTCTCTGTCCAGCACGGACGCCGCGTTGAGGCGACGCTGAAGACCTTGGTCGCGGCGCTTGGAACACCAGAAGTGCTCGCGTCACTTGACGCGCCTGCTCCATCGTCGTTGGTTGCCGCACCTTCCACCCCGCGTGGTTCGCGTACTGACGCTGAGGTATGTCTCTTTATTGCCCGTTTGCGCTGCTGCTCGACTAACACCGAGATGGATGACAGCGCCTCGTAGCTTCGTTGGACAAGGTGCAAGCTGAACGTGACGCGTTTGCGCAGACGATTGCGCTGGCACATGACGAGACGACGAAGCTACGCGCACAACTCGCAAAGAAGAACGCGGAGATCAAGGAACTGATGGCGGCGGTCGGCGGCAAGGCGGCGACGAACCCGAGTATGGCGACCGTCGAGAAGCTGCGCGAGCATGTGGACGGGCTGGCGAAGCAGAACATGCTCCTCGGAGAGGACCTCAAGGAGATAGCAGACAAGCTCGAGGCGTATCAGGCTCACGGTCCAGTGGGGCTCTTCGCTGCATACAGAAGCTTAGGCGAGCCGACGGCCGTACAGGCACGTGAGCGGCGTCTGAAGCTGCTGGTTCGACTGGCTCTCACCGCCTTCCGGAGTACACACTCGCTGTTTACTCAGTACGCTGCGACGATGGGTCCGCTGGTGGTCGACTACGAGTCGCGCGGTCGCCTTCTGCAACAGATCTTCCGTGAAGCGGCGGCCGTTGGTGATGAGCCGCTTAGCGACGATGTCGCCGCACAGTTGACTTCAATCTTGCCGGAGCTGGTGGTAGCTGAGCCCGCTGCAGTGTCGGCGGCGGAAGCCTTGGCCCGACTTACGACTACGTTGCCTTCGCCTGATGATGCGCGCGACACGATCGAGCCTCCTGATGACGAGTCTTCTTCTGACGTAGCGCCTCCTTCTGCCGTCGAGCCGACCACCACGACGCTCGAGTCACTGTTTGGTGCGTCCGACGCCAAGTGGCTCGCGTCGCTTGAAGCTGATGCGACCAAGATGTTCTTCGGAACGCCCGCTCTGCATAACTTACTTACGGCGACGACCACGGCCCCCGACCTGCGAGCTGTATACGAGACAACCGTCGCGCGTTTCCGTGGACCACCGCCCATGACGCGTGCTCGCCCACCGACAAGAGGGGCGCACACGTCACGTTCTCGCCGTGCGACACGGCTGACGTCGCCTGATGCCGATGCGACTGCAGCGCGCGAGGTCGTGGACTTGCTGTCCTCCCCCGAGCGTCGCCTAGAGCCGTGGGAGGCCACCCCTTTCTTCGTGCCTCCGCCGAAGTCGGACTGTGGCTACCTTGACCTCTCGACGAAGGCTGCCTTCCAGGAAGCACGCAAGAACACGCGAACGTACGTCTCGGCCATCCAGAAGAGTCTTCGTCAGACGGCGTGGCCTCTTGGCGATCCTGTGAGCGGCGTCACGCCCAAGAATGTTCGCGAAGTGAGAGAGACGCCGTGGCGGCTTGAGCTCTTCCTCGACGAGCGCACTACGCCAACAGCAGCCGAGTACGGAGGCTGTCTCCTCGAGAAGGGCGATACGCGTCGCTTTGCAACCTTCCAAGAGATCGTAGAGGTATACGGACACCGTCCTTGGCGCGTCTTGATGACGCCTCCAGACCCCGTCACCTTCTCGCGTGACGATCCCCGCTTCGTCGCCTTCTACAACAACGCGCGGAAACTGTACAGGCACTACGCGAAGACGCTGTGGGAGCGCGCTCACTTCATCCTACCCGCCAGCGAGTTGCTTTCGAAACTCGACAAACTTCGACGTGCCGCATGGAGTGCAGCACGCCGCCGCCGCAACTCGAACCTGCGCAGGCACTGGGCCGGACACCTCCAGCTCATTTACGACCTGTTTCGTCGCGGAGTAGTCGACGCCGACTTCCTCCTTGACCCGTTCCTCTACTGGCCGCCAGTGGCCGGTGTGGCCATCGTCTGTCCAAAGGCCGAGGAGGATCTCACTGCATGCATCAACGCGTTGGATGCCTCCGAGCCGGAGCGTCTCTTCTTCTGCCCACCTGAGCTCCGAGCCGAGCACGTCTCCTGGCGGACGCGAGCGGCGTCTGCTGGGCGGCCTGCTCTCAGCGTATTCGACCGTATCTTTGGCAAGTTCGTGCCGGACGAGTTGAAGGCAGGTTTCGTCCGACCGGCTGCACCCGCACCCGTGGCGCCTACGCGGCGCTCACTGTCCGATCAGTTCGTGCGCACGGTAGGCGACCCAGACGAGTCGTCGGATGACGACTTCAAGGTGGACGAGCGGCAGCTTGCTGGAAGCGACAGCGATCTGGACGATGATGACGAAGCCAACGCGCACCAGGAGTCGGGCACGGAGTCCAACACCCAGGAGACCACGCGTCCAAGCAGCTCGCCACCTCTTAGCCCTGCAGCGCCGCGTCGTCGCGACGCCGATGTCGGAGACGCCCAGTCGTCTGCGGGTACGCCTCGCAGCGGAGGGCGCGCTGCATCGGTGGACACGCCTCATAGTGAAGAGCAGACTGCGTCGGCAGATACACCACTTGCTGGAGGGCGAGCTGATACACCAGTCCGCAAGCGAAAGACGAGCAGCGTTGCCGCACATTCCGGCGGCTCGTCACCGCCGCGTAAGCATCGCTGAGTTCCGCCCGCCCGACATGCTCGCACCCGGCTTCGACTTGTAGCTCGTATCCGTTCCTCGTGCTTGATCCTTTCCGTAATTTCCTTTCATTTCATCCTTTTCTTTACCGCCACTTGGCGGCACTTCCGCTTCCTGGTCTCCGCCAGGTAGGAACTCAAGCCAGGCGATCTACCCTCCAAGATGACCATCGTCATCTCAGGCAGACCTCCGTGATGCCTCGTCCTTTGCGGGTAGTTTCACGCGACATACACTGAACCCCTTTCCTCCTTGGTTGGCGCCACCCGCCAACGCTTCACACGATGACCCCCAGTCAGCGACTCGGTCTTCGTCTCCTGCCCGCCGGCTACTCTTCTTCCACCGCCATGGCGGCGTACCGGCCACGAGCCCGCTGCCGATGCTCGGACTCCGCCTCCGTTTCTTCCACCGCGGCACGACCCGCCGCCTGCTGGCGATCCCGGAACTCACGTAGTAGACTCGGTGCATGTACGTCTTCTTCTGCCACCCAATCTGGCTGGTCGTACCCGACCCACCGCACCAGATACTCGCGGATGACGCGCCCCTGTCTGGCCAGACGACGATCCCTTTGGTCCACGATCGCTTCGACTTCATATTCACCCGCTGCGTTGTCCGGTTCGAACGAGTCCTCTGGCAAGAGGGCCTCGTCGAAATCGAACCGCTCGTCCACTTCCAGCCCGCCTTGAGGTCGCGGCTCGTACGCGCGATGTAGCTTGAGCCGGGAGACATGTACCAGAGGGAAGAACTTGTAGTCGGCGTCGTCGACTTCCAGCTTCGCTAAGTGGCCAGCCGGCCGCTCGCTAACACGGAACGGCCCGTGCCACATGTGCGCCAACTTGCGCGCGTACCCCGGCTTCACCTGGTTGATGAACAACCATACGCGCGCCCCAGGCACAATCGCACTCGCGTCGCCTCGCTCGTTGTCGTTGGCCTCGTCACGGCGCGTCTCCATCGCGTCCTTTAGAAGACGGTTCGTTTCTTGCCGCACCCGACGATACTGCGCCTGGACACTGGCTCGCCACTTGCGTGCATCCGCGTATCTGGCACCGCCGCCTTCTGCCGACGGTAAGTTCACCTCGAGCGTCGTCTGCGGGTCCCACCCGTGCAGTAAGTAGAATGGGGTCTCGTCGCGCACGCGATCATGCGCCGTGTTGAGCGCGAATACGAGGCGTTCCGCGTAGTCATCCCAGTCTCGCTGCGCCGGGTCTGCCACGTAGAGACGCACAGCGTGCATGACGGTTTGAACCATCCGCTCCGTCGTGCCGTTAGACTGCGGTCTGTACGCAAGCGTGGCGCGGCTGCGCTGCCCAACAAGGCGGTTAAACGCCTTGAAGACCTCGGACATGAAAGCTGGCTCCCGGTCATGGCGCAGTACGCGACTCGCTCCGAAGCGCCGGTACACACACTTCTCGTAGGCGGCGGCGACAGTCTGGGCGTCACGTGCCGGGTTGGCTGACACGATGAGGAAACCCGTGTGGTGGTCCACCCACACCAGGAGCTCCGAGTTGCCACGATGCGAGCGAGGAAGAGACGGCACATGGTCCATGCCGACGACGTCGAAAGGCCGCGAGGCGAGGATGTTGCCTGGCGTTGAGCCCGTCAAGCGCGGTAGTCCCTTGCCGGACTGGCAGTCCGCGCAGGCGCCCACGTAGTCGCGCACGCTGAGGTACTGGCCGCGCCAAAAGGTGTGCCGCTTAGTCTTCTGGTACGTACGATTCACACCTTGGTGACCTCCCGCCAGGCTCACGTGATAATGATACAGCAGTTCCTCATGCAGCGTAGTCGGCACGACCAAACGCAGCGCCAGCTCTCGGTCTTCTCCATCGCGCGCGGCGCGCGCCTTCTTCGAGCTCACGAAGTACAGCAGCTCGTCGACGACCTCATACTCGCTCGCGATCTTGGCGCATTCGTCGACAGATTCTTGACTGAGTGTAGCAACATCGCCTTGCAGATAGGACTTTACGTGGGCAATCCACGACTCTTCATTCTGCGCCCGCTTGATCCTGTCTGCACGCAGTAGTTGAACTGCGTCTGGATCCATCTGCCCATCATCGCGCGCCTCAGTGGCGGTCTGTCTGGCTTCTTGATCAGTTGCGTCATCACCTGCCCCGTCGCTGTTCACGTCATCACCCAGCGTGTGACCTGCCCCGTCCGTGTTCCCGTCATCATTTGATGACTGATCAGCCTGTCGCTGCACATCGGAGTCATCTTCTCCTACATGACCCGGCTCGTCTCCACCTTCGTAATCATCAGCAGGCTGGTTCGCCCTGTTGACGCCGACATCAGGCACACGCCCCATCCCGCGACCGTCACTCACGATCACACCGTCGGTATCTGCCACAGGAACGCTCGCCTCCTGACCCGCACTCACTGCCTCCTCACGCCCCGTCGTGGCGTCATCACCCCCGTAGATGGCACCGTGATTACCATCCTCGAGACCCTGACTTCGTTCGGCTTCCACACCGGGCGGAACGACCGAGTCGCGAGTGGAGGAAGGATCGTAGGAACTCTCATCGACAGCTGCATCGACCTCGCCTCCAGCGGCGCTGGTATCAGCGGCAGCGGCCGCGCGCGCTGAAGCGCGTGTGGTCACCAGCACCGCAGCTTGACCACCAGGCGGCGCCATGCCGGACACCACCTCAGGTAGGCGATTGAGCGTTGACAGATCTCCGTGGGCACTCTCTGATAGTACCTCTCCTGCCCCACGCTGTAGCGCTTTCCCCGTGATAAGATCGGCAGACGCGTTGAAGGCGCGCGACGTGGATCAAGTGGACGCGCCTGAAGCAGCCGAGTAAGATGACAGCTTCTGCATGCAGCACCTGCAAGCCCGGCGTACGGCACTCGATCTCGCCGCGAAGTTGCTGAATGACGAGACGCGAGTCGCCGAACACTATCAGCTCTTGGACGCCATGATGCTTCGCCAACTGGAGACCGTGGATGATACCTTGGTACTCGGCCTCGTTGACCGTCCCGTCGGTGAAGTACCAGGAGGCAGACGCCTCGACCCGCCAGCTCGGTAAGTGCCAAAGCACCGCACCACAGCTCGCCCCTGCTCGCTTCGGTTTGGCTGACCCATCGAATGATAGAACCCACACCTCATCACCAGGCGCGATCGTCGGTAGCGGAATGCTGTATCGCGCATCCATCGCCATCTTCTTGCGCGGCTGAATGTCATTCAACATCTCGTCCAGCCGATCCGCGGGGCCAGCAGCCGCCGCCATCAGGCCGCTCAACTCGTCTTCTCCTCGCGTAGCGCGCGTGATGATCAGCGACCACGGTGCGAGCATCGTCGCCCATTTCTCCAGACGCCCCTGCAAACCCTTCGCCTGGAACAGCCAACTCATAGTCGAATGTCGCGTCGTCACATGGACTTCTCGACCGGCCAGGAGGCTGGCGCCAGACGACAACACGTGAAGCAGCGCGAGTATCTCCAACTCCGCCGGACTGAACTTGAGCTCGTTCGGCTTGAGCACGCGGCTGAAGAACTTCACCGGCAGTAGGCGACCATCGTGATCTTGCATGAGCGTACCAGCAACTGCCCAAGGATTCGCATACACAGCGACGACCGCGTCCTTGTCGCCATCAAAGTGCCGCAACAGCGGCGCGTCGGCGAGCTTCTGCTTCAGCTCCGCGAAGGCGCGTTTGGCGGTGGCAAGATGGCCAGGCGCAAGCGACTCCTGCGCGAGATCAGACGGCGTCACCTCGTAGAGTGCGGCCGCGTAAACGCCGAAGTGCTCAATAAAGCGATGGTAGTAGTTCAACGAACCCAAAAACGACTGAATTCCCTTGACGGTGCGTGGAAACTCGAGCTTCAGCAGGTCGTCGAGGTTCTTCGGCTTTGCAGCGATCCCGTTCGCCGTCACGTGATGACCAAGGTAGTCGACTTGCCGCATACCGAACTCGCTCTTCGGAAGACTGATCGACAAGCCCCACTTCTCGCAGGTCTCCATGAGGCGATCGAGCTTCTCGCACATCTCCTGCCACGTACTGCCTCCGAAGAGAATGTCGTCAATGTACGAGCGCCTGTCGATCACCGGTCTCGACTCGTCGCCTGCCGGCACTCCATCCAAGAAGACGTCGGCTTCAGGTTGCATGTGCCGCGGAGTGAGCTTCAAGTAGCCGTACAACGCGTTATCCAGGAGGCGCTGGTAGATCTGCGGCGCGTTCTTCAGACCGAAAGGCATGCGCGTCCACTCGAAGAGCCCGAACGGCGTGATGAAGGCCGAGATCGCGCGTGCACGTGCCGTCATTGGAACGACCCAGAATCCGCTCGCCATGTCGAGAGAGCAAAGCCAGCGGAGCGCGCCGAGGTTCTCGAGGAGATCCTGTACAAGCGGCATCGGATACACCATGAGCTTCGTCAACGCATTCACGCGGCGGTAGTCAATACACAGGCGGATGTCTCGGCCGTTCTTCTTGAGAACGATCACGATCGGCGAAGCCCACTGCGAGACGGACGCCGTGATGAAGCCGCCTTGTAGCAGATCCTTCAGGATGACGAAGAGCGGCTCCACGAACTTCGGCTTCACCTTGCGGCAAGACTGTGCTACGGGCTTCGCGTCGCCCACGTCGATATCGCAGACGACGCCTTTGGCCGGCAGCGGAAGTGCGTTCCCTGGACCCATCAAGTAGTCGCGTCGGCGCCACACGATGTCGCGTGCCTGCGCCACCATCTCCTCTGTCACGTCCTCGCCGCGCGCGATCTGGATGTCGTCTGGCGTCACCTTCTCGCCCTGCGTCACCTCAGGAATCATGGCGAGCTGACCGTCCATGTCGTCTTCAAACAGGTCACCGCCTTCGTGCACGAAGACTGTGTCGTCCACATGCGCCTGATCCAGACGAACTTCAGCAAGCGACTTGGCGGCTACGAAGGCGATTGCGGCTCGCGCGAACCACGCGACCTTGTCATCCTCGTTCGCCGGCTTCACGGCGTCGTCTCGAGACACCGTCGCAGTACTCGGCTCTCGGCTCGCGATCTTCTTCGAGTCAGTCGATGGCCGCACCAGGATGGCAGTCGGCTTCACGTACTCGCGCCGTTCAACTGCTGGCGGCGCTGCTGCTTCCTCGACTTCCTGCTCGACTTGTCGCCGCAACTCCAGATCTTCGTCCGGCTCCGCCTCGTACACGAGCGTCAACCACTCGCGATATCGACGCGAGCCCAGCGACACGAAGCCCAGCCTACGCGGTGCGGCGCCTGATGGCAGCCACATGCCGACAACCGTCTGAGACGACAATGTCGCCGGCACGCCGCTGACGTTGGTCACCTTCACCGCGGTCGGATCGCCACGCGCATTCAGGACGGCCGTCGTCACCCACTTCTCGTCGCGACCCACCCACAAGCGCTTGCGTGCTGGTGCTCGTACTCGCACGTGGATCGCCCGCCCCGGCATCACCGTCGTCTGCTCCTTCACGCGGACTTGATCGACCTTGTCACTGTACAGGGTCTTCCGCCCCTCGAAGCGAACGCGCACTTCATCCGGAAGTCGCGCCACACCCTCGACTAAGTCCAGACGGATGCCGGCTGGCTCCATGAAGTCGGTGCCCAAGATCGCGTGCGTGCTGCCCAAGCGACCGACCCACAAGTCGAACTCGTACGCCAGCTCACCAGCAAACGTCAGCTTCACGCGCGCCTTGCCTTCTGTCCGGTATGCAGATCCTCCCACGCCGGCACATTCCAACTGTTCGGTGGTGTCCACCTCGATCCCGATCTTACGCGCAAAGTCGGAGTCGAGGATGGATACCTCAGCACCAGAATCCAGCAAGACTCTGGCGTGGCAGTCGTCAACAAGTGCCGGCACGATCGTCTGCTTGTACTCCTTCTGAGCATAGTGGCGCCAATAGCCACGCCGCTCACCGGGATGCAAGACAAGACGTTGGATGACCTTCCGTCTTTCGAACTCTTCATGTTGTGGCTCCGGATCAACGGTACGTTTATTATGATTAGGGGACGATGCATCCTTACTAACCACGTATGCATACACGCAGATCTTGTTGTCGGTAGAACGCTCGTCGCGTATCAGCCCCGCGGCTGACGAGCGTTCTAGTTTAACCACTTCTCGACCGAAGTCGGCAAGACGCCGGCGTGTGCGACCGGGTCGTACCACGCCTTGAGCTGGTCACCAAGCTTCGCGAGCTCACAGTCACCACGGTCGTGCACCTTGCCACACGCCTTGCAGCGTTGGTAGCAGTGCTCCGTCGGATGACCCTTGGCGTTGCAGGCTTGGCACGTGAGTCGGCTCCAGCAGTTGCGATCGCGATGACGATACGAGCCACAGTGACTGCACGGTTCAGACGTCTGCTGATGGCCTGCCGCTTGCTGCTTCTGCTGTCTGCCTGGGATATCACGACCTTGGATTGCCGCAATCGCCTTCACCAACACCTCGAGCACGTCGCCTTGAGCAGACGAGCGACCACCTGCCGCGTCAACACGATCTTCATCATGCGGCATGTCGTCTTCATCCTCCGGCTCATCATCATCGAGCTCGCCATCGCTCGGCGCATCTTCTTCGCCCCATGGTGGCGTCGCGCCAAGCGACTTCAACGCGTCGACGGCGATCGGCCTCGCCTTTGTGCCGGCTCTTGGTGACGATGGCTGGCGTGCCGGCCGATCACGATCACGAAACTCTCGTGACTTGGCTCGAGAACCGAACGTCTCCTCGCGCTTCAAGCGGGCGTCCACGCGGTGCATCGACTTGAGCACCGCACGCAGGTCGTTCTCGCGCACCAGTTGGTGGGCACCTAGCTGGCGAGCCAACGCCGGGTCTTCGCACGTGTCCAAGAAGTGTTCGACGTGAGCGTGCCCGTTGGCTGCCTTCACGTAGTCGAGCTCAGCCTCCTTCGCCAGCACGTTCAGCCGGTAGAGGTAGTCGATCGGCTCATCGTTCGCCTTGCGCCGCGCATCGAAGTAGCGCCGCTGCGGGCTGATCGAGCCACCACAGTACTCCTCCTCAAACGCCTTCTGAAGCGCCGGCCAACTCGCACGAACTTCGCGATCGACCTGGCGGTACCACATCTTCGCACGGTCGGAGAGCAAGTCGGGGAACTGCAAGCACGCCTCGCCTGGCGTCAGCTGATCGCGCCGGAAGGCGGAGCGCACTGAGCTCAACCAGCCTTTGCCGCGGAACTCATCCCGTGAACGCCCGTCGAACGACTTCAGCTCCGAGACCGCCGCTTGGCGGAGACGCGCCGTCGCGTTGACGCCTTGCGGTGCCTGCTTCATGCAGTCGTCGGAGATGTCCGCCAGGTAGTCCGTCGAGTTGAACGCCACCTTCGGGCCAATGTACTCACGTTCGACCTTGCCATCTTGCGCCACGTGCGTTCCTTCAGCCTTCGGCTTCATCTCCTGCTTGACCATGCCTGGTTCAGATGACTTCGCCTTCACCGTGCGCGCACTCGCTTGTTCGGCAAGGCGCGCTTCAGCTGCAGCCGCACGAGCCGCCGCTTCGGCCTTCTCCTCAGCCAGCTCCTGCAGGTACTTCTCCAGGTTCTTCACGATGCCCTTCGTCGTGTGCAGGTCCAGCTCCATCCCATACACCTCCTCCTTCGAGCGACCGAAATACTGTTCGGCAACGCCTCTCACCTCCGTCTCATCTACGAGACCGCCGCGTCCAGACGCCATCGCCTTCTCGAGACGGCGTTGCATCTGATGGCGAAGCAGCAGGTCGTAGACGGCTTGCCCGGCTGTGATCAGCTTCAGCAGATCAATCGCAAGGATCGCCGCCTGGTTCTTGATTCCAACGCTGTAGCCGGCGGTGTTGAAGACGCCGACGATCGCACTCAGCACGCGCTGCGGGTCGCGCATCGCCGCGAAGCCGGGGTCGCGTACGTTACCCGGCGGCCCACCTTTCGCCACCACCAAGTGCTTCAGCGCCTCGTGCTTCGCACAGAGCGCCTCCAGCATGCGAGCCACTGACACAGTCGGCAGCGTCGGATCCATCTTGGGTGGCACGGAGTTGACGGCCTTGGTGACCGGCGTAGACAGCGGTCCGCCACCAGCGACTGACAAGGCCACCTCGTCGATAGCAGACGACAAGTCGGTGACGTCGTCCCGCATGAGGCTCACGGCTTCGCCGCCAGGCGACAGTCCTTCCTTCATCAGGTCGGGCAACAAGTTGCGTGCAACGTTGTCACCCGGGGCCGATCCAACCACGGAGATCCGTGGGGGCTCTTGATCGGTCACTTGTTCATCTTGCACACGCGCTGCTGGGAGCCCTCCAGAAGCACGCGCGGGCGGTCCTGACTCAGTAGAGCCAGAGCTACCTGGGACCGCCTGGTCAGGTAGCTTGGGTTGATGCGATCTCTTCAACTTGGGCGCCATGTCGTTACCAGATCCTGGCATACGCACCACTGTGGTAATGTGGCAGGCAGAAGACAGCTCAGCGAAAGCTGAAGCCGCCTGCTCACACCACGCAACAGACCTTGTTCTTGTCTGGTACACGGCCGACTGACGTTACACGCCTGTGTCTTCTATCGCTGAAGGCGTGAACC
>JAADXB010000620.1:0-11412 GCA_023337495.1 Pythium diclinum
GTCGTTCATGGGTTGGATCTGTAAAATTCAAGAAGCGCAGCCGTTTCGTGGGGAAAAACGGGTTTGTCCAACCAGACACGGGTTTGCCCTGAATCAGCCCGTTTATCAAGCGTCAAGTGGCAAGAGCAAACCATCTACCTGTTAAAATGCATAATAGATTGAAGTCATTGAGGAGATCACCAAGAAAAGACCGGTCTTGCTTCCTCTATAAAAACATCCTGCGGCTTAGTCGCTGGGCTAAATCGATACTGTCACCGCTAAATTTATACGACCGATTATCCACCCAGTTGAGCCGAATCACCGATGAAAATGGAGGCAACTTGGCGACAATGGTCATGCGACGACGTCGCTACATGGCTCGCCAGTGCTGGCTTCACGCAGTATACAGAAGTAAGGCTCAGGAAACCGCATTACCGCTGAATAAAGTACTGTGCACTCACGTAGATGCCGCTCTTTGTAGGTGTTTCGTGCCAATGATATTGCTGGAGGTGCGCCACAATCTCGAACTGTTGACTTTGTCTTGGCAGTGGCTCATGCGTTCGTGTGCAGATATCCTGCCTGAGCTCACCAACGAAGTTCTTCGCGACGACCTGGGGATAGCGGCATTTGGCCACCGCGCGCGGATTCTGAGCGCCGTACGCTCGTTGATGAACGGACCTTCGCCAGCCACCGAGACTCCGACTCCAGCATCCACTTCAACGCCCGCAGCGGAAGCTCCACCGCCACCTCCATCCAGTTCTAAGACTGCGTTGGATCTTGTAGTTCTTCATGCAGCGCCACTCGTGATTCGAGATGGGAAGCGCCTGTACACAATGGAAAAATTGGACCTGGAGGCGGAGCGGCGCGCGATCACCAACTCGCTTCTCCACGACATCCGCCACAAATCCATCCACGTGCAGTTTGAAGTCGCAACTGCCGATGTATTACGCCGCGTCATGACTGCATCGACCTGCCGGGTACGTTGTTGTTGTGTAGTGAGTGAAGACACGCAGCAAACAACCCACTTATCCAACTACTTGCCTTGTGCAGGTGCTCCACTTTTCTGGCCATGGACTCGGCGCCAAGCCAGCGCTTTGCTTTGAAGACGGAATTGGCTGCACGCATCTCGTCACGCCTGAGATCCTGCGAGACTTGACTTTCTCAGGAGGAGACCGTCAAACCGGACCAATTCAGACGCAGACTCAGCTCGTGTTTGTCAACTCGTGCCACAGCGAGAACGTCGCGAAGGTGTTCCTGGAAGCGGGTATCGCCCATGTCGTCGCAGTAAGTAGAGTGCAATGTCTATCATGTGTAAGGGCACCGAAGGGGGAGTTAATTAACGCCTTCTTGTGTGATGCAGGTTCACTCGGACTCTCTGGTTGTGGATGCGTCTGCGACGATGTTTGCCAAGCACTTTTACTTGTCGATCTTTTCAGGCAATACCGTGCAAACGGCGTTTAACGTCGCTCGCGCGTTTGTTCGCACGCTGCCGTCACCCAAGCGAGGAGTCTGCTGCTGCGCGTACGAAGATTGTTCAGTGTCTGGTCGCCTCATTGTCTGACTTTCGTGGTTGAATATCGTAGGCATCTCCACGAGCCTGACTGCAAATGGCGCAAATCTGGATCACGCCACACGCACCACTTGCCGGACCAATGTTGCTGCAAAGGCCACGTGTTGAGATATCCTCACGATGAGTCCTCAAAGTTTCTGCTCTTGGGTGGCAACGGCCGTCCAGGCGCCCATGATGTCGTGCTGTTCGGCGAAATCCCGGATGGCCAGCTGCAAGACCACACGATTCAGACCAAGGCCATGATTCCATCCTTACACGGACAGGTACCAAATTCCCCCCCCCGCATTTACTCAATGCTCTGCACTGACGCTGATAGTGTGGCATGACAGTTCATTGGACGTGGCATCGAAACGTACCTCCTGGTCAAATCGCTGAGGGATAACTCGGTGACGACGTGCATCGGAGCACCAGGCATTGGCAAGTCATCTCTAGTAGTCGCTGTGGCTCACTTTGCACATAGCCGACGGCTCTTTCCGGATGGAGTATTTTACGTCGACCTCGAAGGTCAGAAGTTGTCGAGTGTTCGCTACTCGATCGCGCAGTGCATGGGCATCGCAGCGGCAGAAACGGATGAAGAAATGTTTGCGGAAATTGGGTACGATTTGACGTCTTGCGAACATCCTGTTCGTGTTGACTCACCAGCTTTCCCTCCCGCAGATCCCGCCACTGCTTGTTGATTCTCGACAAGGCGGAAGAGCTTCTGGATGAAGACGAAGCGAAGACACAACAGTTTTTGAGTCGACTGATCGCGTTGGCACCTCGGCTCAGGCTACTACTCGCGTCACGACGAATCCCTCATCTTCCAAACGTAACCTCATACTCGCTTTCACTGACACAACTACCAACGCACTTGGCGGTACGGCCTGACTCTTGATCTATGACATCTGCAACCAAACTTACCCGTCGTATGCCGTGGTGATTCAGGTGGACTTGCTGCGTCTAATGGCTCCGGGATGCCCTACCGATGCTGCAGAGCGCCTAGCTCGGCTATGCGGGGGTCTCCCACTCGCTATTCGGATTGTTGGCCGTGCGTTGGCGAACGCGAGATCTATCGTGACGCCCGAACAAATGATCGAACACCTCGAAGTACGGTTTGGACTGCACTCACCGTGGTTCTCGAAGACTCACTCACACTCTCGCAATCCAATATTACAGGGAGATGAACATCGACTCGAGACCATGAAAGAACTGAACCAAGTCGGACAGCGTGAATGCGTTGATCGGTGCATCCGGTCGTCATTCTCACATCTCGAAGAGCCACTCCAACTCGCATTCATGGCGCTCGGATTTTTCCGTGGGACGTTTGATATCGCCGCCGTGGAAGCAGTCTTGGACACGTTGTCAGGGACCAAGTCATTGACAGCTCGATCAATCGTGCACTCTAACTCCAACTCCACATCGACATCGTCTGGGACATCCACTTCCCTGTTCGCATCGTTTTACTCGCGATCGAGTAACAAGCTGTTCGACGATGATGTGGAGTCGACAACGGGGCTCGGCACAAAGTTAGCCGAAGCAGACGGGTTCACGCACGACAATGACGGTGTCTTCACACGAGATTCCTACAATTTGCTGGACTTTGAAAGCCCGGAAGAAGCCCAAGCACGCACGGTTTCTGGTACGTGCACTATTTGTGATCTCTAGAGCTTGAGTGAATATCACTGACAGCTTCATTGTAGTTGCTTCTGCATCAAGCGCATTGAAGCAGCTCCATCAGTGGTCGCTCGTCGAGTACGATGCTGGCTCGAAGCGCTACCGTATGCACAATTTGATTCAACTGTTCGCGGAAGAAGAAGCATCGCGTCTTGGCGACCCTGCCTATCCTGACAGCGACAAGACATCTTTCACACTCGGCAGAGAAGTGGTGCTCACGTGGAGACGGAGGTTCATTCGTCACTACTGCGTGGTAGTGGCAAATGCGTCGCATTCGTATCGATACGATGGCGACTTGAGTCACTTTGATAGTGAGCGTGCGAACATCGAGTCCGCGATTCGCATCGGTCGACTTCTCACGCTCCAGTCGATCGATCGAATGCGTGAATTGCGGCGCCAAGAAAAGGAGCAGCAACTGGAGCGAGAAATCGATTGTGCGGGCTTCTCACCAGCAGAATCGTCGCAAGGCACACCCGAATCGTCAAAATGCCGCGCACTCTTCGACAAGTCTGCGCTGGTTGACGCACTCATCTACTGCAATCTGGTGACGCGGTCGCGTTTCATCTTCCGCACTCGCATCGAGCCGAAGCGCCGCCTCCAGTTTCTTTCGAGCTGCTTGCAGATGGCCCGCGAAACGAGATCACTCTACTGTACGTGCGGATGTTCGGAAAATGACCCAGCAAATCTGCTCTGGGATATCGACGATGTCAAGCATGACCGACCGCTCGGAGTGCTCGATTCTGTCCCTTCATTCGACGAGTGTGAGCCGGCAACAGAATGCAAACTCGACTGCTCGTGTCCCGGTGTCAAGGAGTTGATCGGACTAGAGATTCTCCTCTTGATCGACCTCGGCTATGCCTCGTGTGACAGCGCAGACTGGATTGCTGGCGAGTACTACTACCTCGAAGTGCTTCGTCTTCAACGTGATGTACTCGGCTGGGGAGAGAATGCTCAAGTCGCTGAAGTTCTGAACCAGTTTGGAATCTGCCTCAGCTCAGGGTGGGGGTGCATGGCATACAACATTTGGCTGCTGCGTCATGCTGAGCGGATGATAAATGCTGGACTGAAGGTTCGTGGTCGAGTCCTCGGGGAGAACCATCCAGACTATGCCACAAGTATGAACAATCTCGCGAACTTCTACAAGAACTCGAATCCGAACAAGCGACCGCCGACCTGCCGTGACCGTGGCAAGCCTGTGAAGGAGCCGTGGAAACGCAAGCAAGCGGACGAACAATCACAGGTGTCGTCTTCAGCCATATCCGACGTGGGCTCAACTTCAACTGCGACCACGGATACCACCGACGTCTCGACAGAGGAAAACGCCCGCAATGTCGAGAGGTTATACAGGGAGTCACTGCGGATTCGAGAGGCGACACTGGGAAGACGCCATCCGCACGTCGCGCAGAGCCTCAACAATCTGGCGCTCTTTCTCATCTCGCGCATCGAGCAGAGAAAGATCATGTGAGTACTGGGCTTTGTTCTGTTTGACGGTGTGCCTAATACTAAAGATCTCATTGCGCAACCTAGGGAGACTCGGAATGCCAGCATTTTGGGCGAGATTGAAGGGCTGTACGCGAGGGCTCTTGCTATCCGTCGATCGACGCTGGGGAACTCGAGCTTCGAGACCGCCGCAACCCTCAACAACATCGGCAATCTGAAACGCTTAAAGGTAGGCCTGAGCGATGACCAGTGGGTTTGTTTGGATGCGTGCAGCTCATGGAAGATGTCTTGGTCTGTAGGGTGATTGGAAAGGCGCTGAAGAGTACATCCGCGAAGCCGTACGAGTGATCAACCGCTTTGATGCCGAGCATAGCCCCAGGGCAGCTCGCATGTACATCAACTTGGCACGACTTTTCAAAGATCAGGAGCGGTGGGACGATGCCATCAACGCGTATCAGACCGCACGAGAGATCCGTCAGAGGTGGTTCCCAGACTCACGCGATGTCGGATACTGCATCGGTGAGAACAATCGCATTATGATTGGCGTATGTCATGAACGAGCGACCTCACTAACGACGTGTGCACCTTTTGCTGATCAGAACAAATCGGCAAGTGTCTTCTCCTGAAGGGATCGGAGGAGCAAGGCCGTGCGTACGAAGCAGAAGGGCGGCGCATGAAGAAGCTGGGGATCGCAGCCATTCCAGACTCGACCAGTCGAAGCGATGCCGAACGCAATGGCAGCCAATCGTCCCCGTTCACGTTCATACGGATCAAGATCGTCGATGTGATTCCTCGTGAGGTGCGTATGTCGCTGCTCGCTGCAGTCGCACCCCGACGAGACTCAAATTGGTTTCTGTGCAGGTGATCTTAAATCGGAAATTCAACTTCCCTGGCAAGCTCCTGGGCGAGCGAGGCATCCACATGAAGCGTATCGACGCGATCACCTGTGCGAACGTGCGGTACCGAGGCCCGTGGCCGTCGACGATTGGCAAGACGAGGACCGTGGAGAGCTGCCGACGAATCGCTGACGATGCGGAGATCCAAGTCACAGGCGCAACGGACTTGGTACGCAGACTGGAACGCATCCAATCCACGGCTTTGCTCATGACTGACTGGGAGTTTTTCTTGCAGGTGATTGAGCGAGCCAAGGAGCAATGCATCGCTCATCTGAAGCGCATCGCCGCTGAGTTCCAGCTCTTCACTGAGCACCGCCAAGAACCGTAACCTTCGTGTGGTACATCGTAACAGGATCGACACCATGGAACGTAACCATGCTCCAAAGCGCTCCGTTCATATTCGCAGGCATCTTTGCTCTGTGTGCATTCTGTTCTTGAGCCCAATGCGGATGGGTTCACACCAGATGGGTGCGAAGTAGTGTAACGCCACCATCCAAGGTGGCTGGTGCCACCATTTCAGCCGTTTAAGTTGCCCCTAGCCCTCATTCAACAACACGATTGGAAGCGTCGTCTACCAACGACCAATCGGAATGTCGGAGTCGGCATTTGGATCGCTTTTGAGGCGGGAGGATTGAGGAGGGGTGTTTGTCGGTGTACCATTTGTCCATAAAGGATAAGGAGAGATGTCATGGAGACCCATTTGAAGCGACGTCACCGGTATCCCACTGTTGGTCGAAGAGGTGGCACCAACGAAGAATTCACTTCTCCCAGCAACTCGCGCCCCTCCGTGGGCGGCGCCCACAAGAATCCATCGTCCGCACACTGGGAGGATCCCCTGGCCCCAATCGACCCGCCACGTTCCTCTTCGTCCGTCAACAACCCCTGCGCGCGTCTTCCTTTGGGCAAGCAAAAGGGTTGTGTGAGTGTGGATGAATTGCACGGTATCTTACGGTACTGTACCGTACTGCGCTGCGCGCGATCCCGCCGTTGGTGTTGGGACGCCATTCGTGCATTTGCCGTCAAGTGCCCAAGCAACACGCCGAAGACCACCAAGCAACGCAGCTGACTGACTGACTGACGATGGCTCGCGGAGACAGCGCCCGCGACCGCAGTCCACTGCTGCAGTATGGCTCCGAGACGGGTAACCACGCGCGCGTTTCGTATATGTTGAAGCGGTGGAACTAATGGTAGTCGTGTCTGTGCGTTAAATAGAGGATGCTCTGCCGTCGCGCTCGAAGCACACACGCAACAAGCGCAGCTTCTTCAAGAAGCCGACGTTCTTCTACGTCGTGAACGGCGTCGCCGTGGTGGCGCTTGTGGGCACGTGCATTTCGATGCACAACACCATCTCGCGCCTCGAGGCCGAGGTCGGCACCAAGGCCGTGCTGCCTCACCTGTACGTTCTTCTATCTGTCACGACCCCGAATGATAGTGACGTGCTAATGTGATTGACGTGGATGTTGCAGTGCGCCGGTGACCAACCACCACAAGGACACCAAGTTTGTGGGTAAGGTCGACCGCCTGCCCATGGCGATGCTTCCGTCTAAGTTCGCCGTCGACTACGTCACGCCTCGTCAGGACCAGGCGCAGCGTGGCACGTGCTGGGACTTTGCCACTGTTGGCTTCTTGGAGCAGTCGTACCGCGAGAACGGCGTGAAGAACGGATGGCTCGAAGAAGATGAGTACGTCGCGTTCTCGGAGCAGGCGTACGGTGCTGAGATCTTGAAGCTGTGCACGGGTCCGGAGGACTCGCCGCAGCAGAAGGACTGCCGCGTTGCCGGTGATGCCGTTTGGGAGAACTCGACGGAGGGTGGTGAAGTCCCAGTGCTTTACTACCTGCGCGAGGGACTCAAGAACTCGGTGTTCCCGCAATCGGTTTGCACGTACTACACACGTGATGGAAACGATACGCTGTGTCCAGGCATGGAGCCAGCTCGCGCAAAGAACCCGCTCAAGTTTGACGTCAAGGTATGCACTCTGAATCTGCCTCAGGCCGTCGTTGGTCATGTACTGACTCTCGTTTCATACAGAGCATGGAGACGAAGTACGAAGATATGTCCGTCCGCGAGCACTTGTTCCGCAAGAACCAGGCGATGCCGCTGTCGACTCCAGTTGCGATGACGACGCACTACTACCCATGCATTGGATCATTTGCGAACGACCCTCACTGCCAACCTGACCACTGCACGCTGTGTCCGCCGGAGATGTCCATGACCACGTGCTGCGTGCCACTCAAGGGCGGCAACAACCGCAACATGGAAGGCGAGTTCTTCAGCCACCGCGGCATGTCGATCGAAGGAGGCCACGCCATGGTATGTACAACTGTTCCATACCTACGTGTTCTCGTCCGCTTGGACTCATGCGAATGCTTTTGCTGCTGTAGCTCCTCGTCGGCTATAATGACGCCTACCGCACCCGTGATGGTTTCACGGGCGGATTGATCGTCAAGAACTCCTGGTCGGATGGTCCACGCCAGGGCAGCCACTCCTTGGCTTACTGGATGCAGGAGGTCTCCGACTGGGAAGAGCGCACTGTTTGCCCGAACAGCTACAAGTACTTGTGATTGGATACATTTTGGTCGACTCACCACCAGGTTGACTAACTCGGGCTCTTCGTGCAATAGCCCTGTGAACTGGTACCAGTGTGGCAACGAAGGCATCAACGGCCGTCGCGTGCGTTCGGGCGAAAGCAACGAGACGTACAACGCTGGTGTGGAGGCCTGTCTGACCGAGGAGACCAAGATCTTCGCCACGACCAACGTGCAGCCGCTGAACTTGAAGTGCACGGACGCCACGCAGTGCAAGACTGATGGCGACTTCGTGTACTTTGTCCGCAACACGACCGACTGGGGCGACCGCATGAGCGTCATGTGCCTGTGGGAATACTCGGCCGAGCAGCACCTCTCGCGCGAGATCTGCCTCAAGCCAATGCTCGAGGTGGACATCGCCCGCACTCTTCGGTAAGCTCTTCATGCCTGACCACCATCTAAGAGTGAGGCAACTAACGCACTTTTGCCCTTTTGTCAATGCAGCCCTGTTCAGGAGGAGATCAAGGAGAACGACACCGACCGTTGCGGCTTCTACTTCATCCCGTACGAGGCTCTGCGCGCGTGGATCGCCCAGTTTCAGGGCTTCTTCGTCAACAGCTTCGACATTGAGTGGGACCCGCAGTCGTACTCTGCCAACTCCGACCAGTTCGACGACCTCGACTACACGCTGGTCAAGGAGTCCCCCAAGAAGCAGAACACCAGCCACTTCCTCGGCCCATTCCCGTACGCGTCCGTGATCCGCAAGTTCGACCAGTAGGCACTGACTCGCATCCTCGTGAGGATGCTCGTGTCAAACCCGAAATGTTCAAAAATTCATTTTCGCAATTGAAATGTTTGCCTCCCAACTTCAACATCTGATTGCGCATTTGCGGTCCTCACCGCTGCACGAACAAAGATAATTACCGGTAGGATATCGGTTTTTACCGGCTCCGTGATTTTTTCACCAACTTTTTTGGGAGGGAGGAGCAAAGAAGTGGGCAAAGAAGTGGGGCAGTGCTCGCGCGTGACGCGACGACTGGCAAAGCGCGATCGATCGTCATCTTTCGGTTGGCGAGCTAGCTTCTAGAAGGCGACCACGCACGCTGGCAGGCGCGCATTCGGTGGAGACGGAGAGAGACGCTCGGCGCTAGTGGGCAGTGTCCATTTTGCTGCGCGGAACGAGTTACATTTGTGGTCGGCCCGTACGACTACAGCCACCCACCGCACGGACAGCAAGTCGGACGAGAGAGACGACCAAGACAACAGCGCCGGCGGTTGTACCTCAGAGTTTCATCATTGTTGAAGCAAGATGAACGTGCTCTTTGTGTGTACGAGCAACACGTGCCGCTCGCCTGTGGCCGAGCTGTTCGCGCTGGAATGGCTCAAGCGGCGCACCAACATGGACCGTGCGAAGCAAGAAGAGAAGGGCATCCGTATCCACTCCGCCGCGTAAGTTGCAATTATGAACATGCTTTGTTTGACATGTCGACTACCGCTGACACTATCGTTTGTCGTGGCAGCATCACTGATGTGTTCGACAAGCAAGGCTCGCCGGCCTCGACCCACGCGATAAATGTGATGAAGAAGTACCAGATCGACCTATCCAAGCACCGCTCTCGACTGCTAACGTTGGAAATGTGCGAAGAAGCCGACTACATCGTGTGCGTGTCCATGGGCCACCGAGACAAGGTGCTCGAGATGTTTCCTCGGATAAAAGACATGAAAGGCTCACTATGCACGCTGTCGCGCGACGTGCCCGACCCGTGGCACATGGACTACGACACCTACATGGAGAACGTCGCGCTCATGGAGGAACTCGTGAGTGAGTTTATGGGCAACACCTTCACCTTTTAGGTCTCGCAGTTCTTCAGTTCTTGGGCGATCACTCGCTGCTCGGCACTAGTGTACTTACAGAGTGCCAGCTCGTGAGATTGCACCACGATAACTCTTCATGACTCATGTAACCTATGCGAAGATATTGCGTTGCTACTACGTCAGATATCCCTTGCCGTGTCCGGTTGCTGTCGCTGAACGATCGAGGCCATGTATGGCGAAAGATTGAGTCCATGAAGGCACGACGGACGTCGCTGAGATCCCATTTTCGAGCGGGCGAGCCATTCAGCAACCTGGGATAACCGATACCCGCTGAATATGATTGAGAAGTGAGACCTGTGCGTGGACCCTCGGGTTACGCGGTTACGTTTGCTTGCAGTGGACAGAATCTTTGTCGGGGTGTGCCTCAAGTCAGCGGATGTCACCAAGTCCCCTAGTCGCAGATCCACAACGTGGCGACAACGAAGCTAGAATCAGACTGGATGCGAGGTGTCAGCAGCCCTCTCGCCCTAACCACGCTCGATTTCAAGTTGCATCTGTCTGAGGTTTTTTTCTTTCGAGCCAAACTGGTTGTTTGCCAAGAGGCAAGATCCCAACATCCAGCCAGAGATTTTGCAGAATCACAGTCTGAGAAAAGTCGCAGGAGTCTGCCCGCATTTTAGCCGACCCCAACTGGGTGCAAAAAGGGACAGCCTCTCCCTCCAAAACTGACTGTGACGCGAAGAAAACCAACAAAACGGGGTAGAGAGCACCGGTGTGGGAGACACCAGCACGGCATGGGCTGACTGAACCTCGCCCGTGCTTTTCCGCTCGCGCGATTGTTGCTCGGGACGGAGCAGTTCCCGTTTTCGCCAACAGAACCAACTTGTGTCACCCCACCTCACTCGCTGCCACGCGTTCTGACGACTTCACTGCCGCCCACACGAGCGTTAGTTCCAGAAACACACTCGCGCTTTTTGTTGGTTCTGCACTTCGTCGCCGACGCCAACACAACCAACAAAAGCAACAAAACCTCTACGAGCACTCGACAATCTCCCCTTCGCAGACAGCATCAAGATGGTTGGATTCCTGCGCAAGAAGAAGTCGGACAAGGTGCTTCTCAGCGACGAGACAGTGCTGGAGCGCAAGGGCCGCGTCGATGGCGCGAGTCTGCTGGATGAGGATGGCGAGGCCACCCACGGTACGCTGTACAACCAGAACAAGCTGCCACTGAAGAAGGGCGGCCGCAAGAACAGCGATGAGGAGAACACGGCACCACAGAACCAGCCAGCGCCGCAGTACCCGCCTGCCAACTACCCGTACGGCCAGACGTACCCTCCACAGAACGGCTTCGGCTACCCACAGCAGCAGCAGCAGCAACCAGTGGGTGCGTTTGGCAAGCCAACGACCGGCTTCGGTAGCAGCGGCGGCTTCAACAGCCGAGGCAACTTCGGTCAGTCGGCGCCGCCGCCGCAGCAGCAGTACCCAGTGCAGTACGGCGCGAACCAGCCACAGTACGGCATCAACCAGCCTCA
>JAADXB010000621.1:0-11405 GCA_023337495.1 Pythium diclinum
GCCAACGCCAGCTCCTACCCCAGCTCCTACCCCAGCGCCAACGCCAGCGCCAACGCCAGCTCCTACGTCGGCTCCTACTCCGGCCCCAGGCCCAGTGGGCTTCTGCGGCAAGTGGCAGGACAAGCCATCGTGCCAGTTCTGGTTCTGGTGCAACTGGACGCCGTCCGCCAAGGTCTGCGAGAACCGCTGGTAAGCCGGTTCTGAAACTACTTACCGGTACAAGTGTAGCGTCGCGCGTAGTCAATGTGGCCACCTCATAATGTCCACGGTAATGAGACTCTGATTGTCAATACTTCTACTGTGCGTAGCCCTTCGAGTATCACAGCCACGATGATGTAGATCTCGCCTTCTTGCAGCTGCCATTCCGTGTGTCCTGGCCCACGCACGACGCTTAAAATGGGGGGAGCTTTTCCAGCAAATGTGTAATCCACCCATCAATCCACTTTCGAAAAAGCAAGGATCTTTGCTGTGCGAGCCCCGTCTCAGATTGGGTGAGGGAGTTCTTCGCCTCACACTACACTACAGACGATGGCGGCAGCTACAACCGACGCGCTCACGCCTCCGGACGCGGTGCGTCTTGGTGTCCTAGTCGTTGGCTTTCCGCGGAAGCCCTTCACGGTGCCGGTGACCATCGACACGGAGATTGGTGCCCGACTTCCCCGCAGCATCATCTCGGAGCTTGCCGCCTTGGGAAGTCCAGCCATCTACGCCACGCTACTGAGACCACCAGATATCCCCAGTTACCACTTTCCCTACGCGAAACACTACGTGGCTCTTGCTGCCGGCGAAGATCCCCAGCGGTTTCTGAGCCTTGAAGACGCTGATACGATGAAGTTGATGCGACCGACAAGCGATAAGACCACGAAAAAACGCTACATATCGGACACGAAGCTGATCCCTGGGCACGCTCCCATCGTGCCGTTTCTGGCGTCACGCGTGGGCCAGGACGCGGCCGACTGGCAGCCACAAGAAGGTGAGATCCACATCATCGTGGCTGTGATGATCGGAGATTCGCGCGTGTATGGTTCGTCTTGCCTTTCAAGCAATGGATCCTGGACGACGGAGATGCTGTGGCGTCAGTGGCCTGCGCGTCCCGATCTCTTCGCGACCTGCTCCAATCGATTTGACATGGAGTTCCACGGCTGCAAACCACGCCAACCGATCACATCCTTTCGTTTGGTGCACAGGCTTCGAATCCCCCTCGATCCCGAGGTGGCCATCACTGCTTTCCACCGTATCGTTGTGCTTCGTCGTCGCTGTGGGATGGAGTCGCCACCACTGCCACCACGAGAAGCCAAACTGAGACCTCCACAACCCTGCGAGCTCAACACTCCCCCGCGACTAGCCAAGCTTGCCGCTGATACCATACTGCCACACTTGCTACGCAGCGATCCGCCGCTGTTCCTGGACCCCGTCGACTGTGTGGTCGACGCCGTTCTCACGACCTGCAACGGCAAGGTCGTGAGAGACAACGTGGTCTGCTACATCAAGTTCCTTCCGTCGTTCGATGGCCAGCCGAACTATGGTCCATACCGCGGGAAAGTGATGTCGTACCAGCCAGGAGATGCAAAGGCATACGTGAATCCCGCGATGCTGGAGCAGATCGACTGGGTCGTCACGGCGGGTGACGAGCGAGAATCCAGCAGCAGCAACAACAACAACAACACTTCGCTACTGCGGCTGCTGGTGCTGGTCAAGCGATATAACCCACGCGACTTCCGCATCGACATGTCGTGTCTTCCGACCGAGTACGCGACCGTGATCGTCGAATACCCAATCTGGAGCTAGGTGCCGGCGTCAAAGTCAGAGAGGGAGGAGTACGAGTATCACGCACCACGTACTTTCTACCAATACTAATTAGCATCTTCATCAACGACCCAGCAAACTAGCTTTGGCTAGCCTAGCCTAACCTTGTCCGTCCAAGCTTGGCTCGGCTCGGCTCGCCTTTCGAAGGTCTCCAATAAAATCTGGCCCCACACTGAAAGACCAAAATGGCCGACGCCAGCAGCGGCTTAGCGGCCGACCGCGCGCGCGCCGACGCGTACTTCCACGCCACAAGCGCGCCGCCGACCCAGAGCAAGTACCGCGAGGCGTTGCTGGACTTTCTCGACCACCACCGCGTCGCTGGCAAGTGCGTGGCGGTCGTGACGTCCGGAGGCACGACCGTGCCGCTGGAAAAGAACACCGTGCGGTTCCTCGACAACTTCTCCACTGGTTCTCGGGGCGCCGCGTCGGTCGAGAGCCTGCTGTCGCTGGGCTACGCCGTCATCTACCTCCACCGTCCTGGCTCCGTGGCGCCGTTCGCGCGCCACGTCCAGAAGGCCACGTCCAAAGGACTGGATCTGGACTTTCTGGACCATATCGACGTGACCAAGAAGACGAGCTCGATCCAGTTGCGCTTTGACGGCGAGCAGGACAAACGCCACGTGCTCAACGCGCTGCAGAGCTACAAGGCCGTGCGCAACGCCAACGCGCTGCTGGCGCTGCCCTTCACGAGCGTGGACGACTACTTCTTCCTGCTCAAGCTCGTCGCCGAGTGTGTCGCGCCGTGGAAAGAGCGTGCGATGTTCTACCTGGCGGCGGCTGTGAGTGATTTTTACATCCCGCAGAGCGAGATGGCCGAGCACAAGATCCAGTCGCGCAGTGGGCCGCTGTCGCTGCAGCTGCAGCAGGTGCCCAAGCTGCTCGGCGTGCTTCGCAAAGTGTGGGCGCCGCAGGCGTTCTGCGTGTCGTTCAAGCTCGAGACGGACTGGGATCTGCTGCGCCAGAAGGCGCGCATGGCCATCGACAAGTACGACATGCACTTAGTGGTCGCGAACGAGCTGCGCTCGCGCTTTGACGAAGTGCTGCTGATCACGACCAAGGACGAGCGGTCGCTGCAGCGGCCAAAGGACGCCGACGATATTGAGCCGGCGCTGATCGACGCGATCGCAGGCATCCACTTCAAGTTCATCGCGTCGCAGGACGTGAGCGTGCCGGACGACGTCGGCCACAAGCTGCCGTCCGGAGGCCGCCGTCCGTGGCGGAGACGCCTGCCGCCCAAGGTCCAGAGTGCTGTGGCCGTGCTGGAGCAGCACCAGGAAGAGATCCTCGCGGTCGTGCTGGGCGGCGTGCTCTCGGTCATGCTCAACATGCTGCAGAACAGCATGCGCCGCCGTTAACTCTTCTTCCTCTAGAAAAATACATTGGGCGTTGATTGATTCATCGTTTATTGGGACAATAATTATTGGTTGTTTGGGTCGAGGCTCTTGAGAAAGTCCTGCTTGGTCGGGTCGTTCTTCATGCCGCCCATGCAGTTGGGCGACTGCTGCACGGCGCCATTGCTGCTCTCCCACTGCGACGGGGTCTTTCCCAGGATCGACAGCGCGTGGACGCCGCTGCTCAGCTCCTCCTGCAGCACGGCGTTGACCATGCGGTGGCGCTGCAGCAGCGGCTTGCCTTCAAACTGCGTGGACACGACCACGACCTTGAAATGCGTCTCGGCGCCCTTCGGAACGTTGTGCATGAAGCTCTCGTTGCGCACGTCCAAGTGCACAGGCGCGAACGCGTCGCTGAGCTTGGCGCGGATGCGCTGCGCGATCGGCCCTTCTTCCACGGCCGCCATCGTACTCAACTACAGAAGAACACGGGCGAATGAGTTTAGAATGAGGAGGAGGGGGATGGAAAGACGCTATGGAGACGGTGGTGGAGATGGCTACAGTACTAACCTTGCGGATGAGTGTCCTGGTGTGAAAGCGAATGTGAGTCAGCATGGTGAAGAGCGCCGCAGCGTGTCCGGTCCGGTGGATCTCGAGGGGCCGTGGTGGCGGGCGATGAGTCCGCACTCGGACGCTTTGCGGAAGAGCTCTTTAAGGCAGAGAGCGCCGCCCGTCGCACGTCACAGGGAGCGCGTGGCGGCAGCCAATCACCGTACTTTCCCACTCATCGTACTTAGTGCATCAGACAAAGTAGTGTATCTCATGATGTGGGCCACCTCAATATTGACTACAATCGTTATTTGGTATAGTTGATGTGCTATATATGTAGTTTCGTGAAAGTGGGGGACTCCTTGACAGCAAAGCACGTTGGCAGCTTCTCATCCTGAACGCAACGAAGTTCAGGCACGGCGCGAACGACGATGGTGCGTGGTCTCTCTCGCTGTGTATGCGGCTGCAGCGCCGCAGCTACGGTGCTAGATGGATAGAGGACGTCGTGTTGATGTTGTTTGTGGTGTCTTGCGTGTCGTGGCGTGGTCTGTGGCCCGTGTAATTCCAGATCGAAACCATGCTTCTAGTGAGCCGCCAGGGCAAGACGCGGCTCTCCAAGTGGTACGTGGCGGCCACGGCGCCGCAGAAGGCGCGCATGATCCGCGAGATCACGTCGCTCGTGCTCTCGCGCCCGCAGAAGCAGTGCAACTTCATCGAGTTCAAGGACAAGAAGATCGTGTACAAGCGGTGCGGCCGCCTTTCTCTCTTTCTCTCTCTCTCTAGTACTAGTATTGGGAAGGGAGACTGATGGTTTTATTGTGGATAGCTACGCGAGTCTGTACTTTATCGCGTGTATCTCCAAGGACGAGAACGAGCTGATCACGCTCGAGAAGATCCACCTCTACGTCGAAGTGCTGGACCGCTACTTTGGCAATGTGCGTGGCGGCGGCCTTTCTCACAGCCCAATGGCTATCCGTATTGATAACCATACTGATACTGGTGTTGTGGTACTGTAGGTGTGTGAGCTGGACATCATCTTCAACTTCCACAAGGCGTACTACATCCTGGACGAGCTGCTCATCGGCGGCCACCTCCAGGAGTCGAGCAAGAAGGAGATGCTGCGGATCATCAACGCGCAGGAGGACTACATGGACGAGTCCAAGGAAGAGAAGATCGGCATCCGCGGACGCTCCAGCGGCAGATAGACGCCCTTCCCTTCCCTTCCTCACACGCCAACGCACAGGCTCATCGATTGAGAAAGAAAGGCAACAGCGAGGAGCTCCCCAGGGCTAAAATGGAATGTTGTTTGAATGTTGCTCCAGTGTTGCGTTATCGGAGACCTTGAACCGTCGTGGGGCATTTTTGGCGCATTGAAGGCAACATGGCTTCGCGGGCGAGAAACACACTGGCCGATGGTACGACGAGCTGGCTTAGGAGCTAGGAGAACGTGTGGGCTGACGGTGGTGATGGTGGCGTTGCAGTGGAGAGTCGCAAGAAGCTGTTCAGGGCGACGGCGGGGCTGTCGCTGCAGCAGCAACTGCAGGTCGCGAGCCAACTCCAAGCTACGGGCAACGACGTCCTGCAGGTGAACGAGTATCTATTTATTCAAGGCCTCGTGGAGGCTGGTGGTTCTGATTGTGATGGGAATGGCCGCTAGTAGAAGATCCAGCAGATGAAGAAAACGTCCACGCAGCAGAAGCAGGCGACCAAGGAAAACAACCTCAAGTACGAGTGGCTCCACGAGCACCAGCACCTCAAGAAGCTCGAAGAAGTCTGTGTCCTAGTCTTCTTGTCGGCTTTGGCCTTGTGTGACTCACGGAGGGATTGTGTTGCTCCTGTAGGCGTGTACGAAGGAGCTCGAGTCGTTACTATTGCGTCTCTACAACGACACCTGTCTGGACAAGGCGACGCTGGCGTTGTCTTCGTCTTCCTCTTCTATACTCAAGCCAAAGAACTCGCCTCGTCCCGAAGCTGAGTCCCCCGCCAAGCGTGGAAACGACCAACTAGGGACCCAGTACGCGAAAGAACTCGAGGAGCTACTGGGGATGGAGCAGAGCCATCGCATTGCGCTGCTCAAGCATGTGGCGTCCGAGCGAGAGCAGCACCAGTCGATGAAGCAGCTTCTCGCAGGCCTGCAGCAGCGACTGAGGCAGCCGTCGTCCGGCTCAGCGGCGGCAGTGACGGAGCACATGAAGCGCGAGGCGCAGACGCTGATCTTCGACGCCGTGATCGGTCACCAAATGATCGAAGCCACGCTGGAAGACGAGTTCAAGCAGAGCGAACGCGACTTCCAGGCGACCTACGAGGCGGTTCTGCAGAGTTTGAGAAGCGACCGATCCAACCAGAGCAACCAAAGCGACGCGACAGTGGATGCGACAATAGATGAGCTGTTTCGAGGCGCTGATGGTGCGGATGAGATGCTGCGACTTGAGATCCGCGAGGAGTTCCAGCAGCTCCAGGAGGACTTCACAGCCGACTTGGCGACGTACGAACGTGACTTCCATTTGCTGGCGTCTCATGAAGATGCTGCTGGCAGTATGGAGGCGGCACGGTGTAAACACGGCGGATGGAGTTGTGAGGATGATGAGAAATACCTGGCAGTGCTGAAGAACTATGAGCGACGCAGCACGGGAGCGTCTGTTGGCCAGAAGAAACCGGAGCTGCTATACGACCAGGTGAAGGCTGTGCTGCCTTATAAAGAGACCGTAGAGATCCGCAAGCACTCCAAGTTCCACACGCATTTGCGGTTTTACCAGGAGAAATGCCGCGACCGACAGAAAGACCACGACCGAAAGTTCAGTGAGTTGGTGGCGAAAGCCAAGGAGAAGATCGTTTTGGCGAGGCAGCAAGAAGAGGAGAAGGCGAGAAAGATCCAGCAGCTCCAGCAAATGCAGCAGCAGTGCGCACAGCTCCACGACAAAGTGGCCGAGTGGAAGACGACCAAGGACGCCGAACAGCGCATCAAAGAGCAGCAAGATGAGCTCGAGAGGATGGTGGCGCAGCAGCAAAAAGACGCGGAAGACGCCAAGTGGCGGAAGCGGCACGAGGACCAGAAGATGCAGGTGGAAGATTACCGAAAGACCAAGTTGTTGGGCAGTCTCGTGGACGAAATGGAGGCCGAGCAGCAGCGGCTCCGCGAGGAGCAGGAGAAGGAGGTGCTGAGAGAGGTCAACGCCGAGAGGGTCCAGTATCGCCACACTGAATACGAGGTACAGTGGATCTATACGATGAAATACGGACCAAGGTCTCTGATAAATAGTTGTCGTGGCTTGGTTATCGTAGCGGAAGATCGCGGAGGAGAGGCTGGAGCAGCAGCGACGAGAGGGGTTGGAGGCTGAGCGACTGGCGAAACTGGAGGCCCTCAAGCAGGAGACACCGTACGCTGACAGGATCGCCGCGATTGTGGTAAGCGAGCTACTTGGCTCAGGTTTCATTGTAGATTTGCATGGAGTTGTGACGTGAATGGTGTGTTGCAGGCGGATCCCGAGCGGTTGCGCCAAGAAACAGCGGCGTTTCGAGCCAACGTCGAAGCCGTCGACGAAGATCTTCCTCTCAACGTGCGTTTGGCTGCATGTGAGCCCATGGCTGCGTCAGCTCAGCTCCTTACACGTTTGGCATCTCACAGGAAAAGGGTCTCTTCCCGACGCACGGCTACGACTGCGACACGCTGTTCAAGAACGCGCGCTTCAAACTGGGCATCGCACTGCGCGACGCTGGTCTCCACTCGACAGACTACGCGCGCAACGCGCTGAACAACATCAAAGTGAGCAACGCCGGCGCGTACCGCCACTCGGTCGCGCCGTCCACGCAGCTCTGGTAAAGCGAATCAACTGGCGAGATCTGCGAGTACTCGTCTGCCGCGCGTGACTTCGTTTGTGAGTCGATTCTGGCTCTTTTGGAGCTGCGAGCGCAGTGAAAAGAGCGCCTTCGCCTGCAGTTGGAGCGTGTTTTCCACGGTTTGGAGCTGGTCCTGGAGCTCGTTCTTGGACAGCGCGGCGTGCTGCGCTGTTCGTGCTTGGTTCGTCGCGGTCGTGCGACGCGCCGTGCGGTTGAGCCACTTGACGCAGTTCATCTGCATGCGCCGCAGCTGCTTGTCGCTGTGCGCGTTGCTCTTGAGCGCCTGCACGAGCTCGCGCAGATCGCTGCGCTGCTTCTTGAGCTCGTGGAGTTCGTTCTTCGCAGTGTCAAACGCCACACGCGCGGCGTCCGAGGCTCGAACGCTCTGGACGATTCGCGAACCCATACAAATTGTCAGTATAATGCGAGAAAGTACACACGCACATCAACGAAAAGATGAAGGGGCCTCATTCAAGTGCCTCACAAACTCGCATGGAAACTCACCACGTGGAAGTCTCGGTACCAGTCCTTCCAGAAGCGTGCATCCACCGCGAGTGACGGCGCCGCCACTGGCAGCTCTTCACCATCGCCGTCTCCTTCTTCATCTCCCAAGCCTTCAGTGGTTACGCTGAGCCTTCTCGAGGCGTTCTGTCGCTGTAACCCTCCGGCGACGGGCACGCGCTGGTCGTGGAGCCGTCGCAGTTCACGCCGCACCATCGTAACGGCGCGCTGCTGCCAGAGCGGAGCCAGCGCGACGCCCGCGTCGACGCTCCGAGCCACGCAGGTCACGCGACAGAGCTCCTGCGCGTCGAAGAACCCCCACAGAAGCTGCTTGCACTCGTCGGGAAGCGCCGCCAGCATGGTGTCGTCTTGACCTCGAGCCAATGGTCGAATGAGCTGAGGAGCTCAATGAAGTTCCTGTTAAGAACGTGCAGTAGGTGGCAGATACAAACTGATACTCAGTGTAGCCATCTTGGGAATCTCAGCCACAAATGGCTTCAGAAAGGCAGCGCCGAAAATACGAACGGCGGCGGGTCACCCAGCAGCTATACGGCAGCCATTTCAATAGCACTGTTAGTGATGGCTTGTAGGCGAATGCACAGCATGAATGTGTGGACGTGTGCGGCGGTGGCCTTGCTGCGGCTTCTCCTAGCCGTCCATCCGACCAGCGCCGTGAGTTCGAGCAGCTACGACGTCAACTTTGCGTGCTGCGGTGGCTGCTCGTCCAGCAAACGCGCCGACGCGTACAGCAACAAGCTCACAAGCGGCGCGCACGTGTTCATCTGGGACACGAAGCTCAAGACCGACCCGTCCAAGACCTGTCTGCTCACGTTCCCGTACGACAAGGCGCTCAACGAGCAGGAAGGAGACCGCCGCGTGCGCAGCGGACAGCTCGTGGGCACGAGCTACCCCATCGACCACGACTTCGACTCGCTCTGCTGCGAGCAGCGTGGGCTGTGTAGAGCGATTGAAGAAGACGCGTCGGGAAAATGCCAGTGCGTCAAGAAGTGGGGATTCACAGGCGACCACTGCGAGTTCAGCGGTAAGTTCACGTTGTTTTAACTCACTTTGCATCAAGGATTTCTGCTTACCTGGTCTGTCTGTGTGTGTGCTAGTGTACGAAGTGGCCGCTCAAAACAACACCAAGTTGTTCCCTGAGATCGTGAACTTAAATGAGACCGAGCGGTTGCTGCCCGATCTGCGGTCGTATCTCGTCGATTTTGACATGGCGAGTGCCATCAGCGCGTTCACTGCTGACGCCTCAGCGTCCGAAGGACTCAACTTGCTGTCCGTCTTCCAGATCACAAGCGACGCTGTCTCCTACCGTCAGTACGCGTGGTCCACGTGTGCCTTCACAGTGCTGGGTGCCGCCTTTCTCGTGGTGCTGTTCCTGCTGCAGCTCATTTGGTCATTTTGCTGTTTCAAGTGTGGCTGCCGCAAAAAAGACCCTCGCAAGCAGCCAAAGATCTACTCCAAGGCCACCAAGATCTCGTGGGCTGTCGTCATGTGTGTTTTCCTGGCTCTCGGCACTGCTGCGAGTGTTCTCAGCTTCCTCACAGTCCACTCCAAGCTCGTTCCTGGTCGAAATTCCATATCGGAGCTGCTCAGCGTCACACTTCCCGATGAAATCACGACGTTCCAAGTCGAATTCTTACGGCCAATCGATCAAGTTCTCAACGCTGGCAGCCAGCAAAGCAGCCGCAAGACGTCGCTTTCAGCGCTTCAGCAAAAGGCGCTGACAGCGATGACGCCGCTGACGTTTCTCGACGCCCAGTCAACTGAGACTGACGAGCTCAGCAAGCCCGTGTTTGTGCTGCTGGACCAGCTCCTGAACTATTCGCTGCTGTATCCGACGGTCAACTCCGCCTCAATCGACTGCGCCAAGATGAACATCACACCCAACGCCGTCTCACGCATGACCATCGGCTCGACTTCCGGTTGCTTCCGCTGTAAAACCTGCTCGCAATTGAGTGAAATGCTCAGCGCCTCCAAAGACCGATGGCGACGCAACGCGTACAAGAACCAACTGGATCTGCGCGAGTCCAGACAGCAACTCATCGAGTTTGGCGGCACGCGAGCCACTCTCACAAGCGCGATTGCAGCCTTCCGACTACGGGTAAATACCAGTTCTTCCTCGTTCGTCTCCCACGTGAGCGAGGTCGCTGGTCAGTACGAACAGCTCTCGACCGAAGCCCAGCAGCTCACGATGTTCAGCCTGTTTGCACTCATGGGGCTCAGTGGCTTAACGCTCGTGCTGTCTTTCGTCGCTGTGAGTATCGGCCTCACGACCAACAAGCGGCCCATGGCAAGAACGACGTGCTTTGTGGGCGAAGTGGCATGTATCCTCGCGCTCGTGCTCGTGGGCGTGCTCTACTCCGTGTCCATGATGGCGTACGACGGCATCGAAACGCTCCAGCTACTCAACAGCAGCGTACCGCTGTTTGTCGGTGATTCAATCGCTGCTCAGGACGTCGAATCGTGGCTTTTCGACCGCAATTTCGTAGAGCAGACGACGATGAACGCGACGCTGGCGTTCTCTGATACACTGCGAGTGCCTCCGCATCCGACGCCGACTGACGACAACCCGAGCCGCTTGAATATCACGGATATCTACGACTTCCCAGTGCTTTTCGAGCTGGAGACACAGTTGCGTGAGCCAGTTGATGCTCGTGTGGCTCTATTCGGCTGGGAGCAGAGCTTCCTGGACACGCAGTACGAGTGGCTGTTCACGTGGGCGTTCGCCAACAGCACTGTGGTCTCTCCGTACAACCAGACCATCCACCAGACGCTGCTCAACTCCACCACAGCACAGCTTCTGGATCCCGACAACGATACCATGCTGGTCACGGACGACGACTTCGCGTACATCCAAAGCGTGTTCAACGAGAGCTGGCGAGGTGTGAGCGACCGTGGCGAGGCCCAGAATGACATGATTTCGAGCCAGTGGCTGTTTGTCGCGCGACTGGAACTGCAGAAGCGGAAACTGGACCAGTACGCAGTTACCGTCGCGGATATCATCGCGAGTCCCAAGCCACTGCTTCAGGTTTTCATCACGAAGACTAGCCAACTGGAAGCCGCCGAGTTTGAGCTCAAGGCCGACGTCGAGTTCTTCACAAACACACTGCGCGACGCCAAGCTACGCGACTGTTCCTACGATGGCAACTGCACGTGGTTCCGAGAGACCGTGAATGAGCTGCTGGCCGAGTTACAGGATCTGCTCGCAAACGCCGAGTTCGCAGCGATCTGCTGTGCTGGCAGCTTTGTGGCTTTACTCCTGGGAGTGATTTGCAGTGGCTGCTTCGCCAATCGCCTGCGACGCAACATTGTCAAAGTGTACAGTGCGAACTGAGACCTTGGATGAAAGTTAATTTTCATGAGAGA
>JAADXB010000622.1:0-11397 GCA_023337495.1 Pythium diclinum
GGATCGGACGTGTGCTTGCTTCCTTGACCACCGACGCGACGCGATGCTGGAACGGTTGCTGTGTCGCGGTTGCTACGCTTGCACGTATCGCTGGACGTTCGCTTTCTCGTCGTCGGCTGCAGGTCTCGAGTGCTTGCTGCTTGCTGCTGCTGCGGCTACTTCCGATCTCGTGCAAGGCCTTTGATCTGCTGGTGTGGACGTCGTCTCGTCTCGTGCTTGTGCATCTGGTCGTGGATTCCCCATCGACAAGAGCTCATGAGCAGCGGTGTATGTATCGTAGTGTACATGTGTGCATGTCGAAGAGCTAATCTATTCCAAAAAACACCAGTAGATGTGAGAGTTCATCTGTCGTGCTCGCAAGAGCAGGGTTGTTGGAAAACTGTGACTGTATTTCTATGGTCTCCACGCACATCAGCGCTGCATGGAGATATACATCGTTGCGTTCACGGAGTCAACGAGCGACGTGCCGGCACTGCGCGTGAATGATCGCCAAATACTTGGCGCTGCTCACACCTTCTGGTTGAAGAGATCAGTTGAACTTGAAGTCAGAGGGCGGGACAGGCTCCTTGTCCTATTTTAGGGAGTTTCTTGATTTAGGTCACCGTTACGAACACATCCTCTGCCACAAAGGGTTCCTTAACTGGTCCCGTCTGCTGAGAGTGAGGTCCATCATCACTTTCTCCAACTCTTGGAGGTGGCATGGTGAAGACCAAGCGGACGCCTCGGCGCACGCCGGTCGACTCTGACGGCGACGCTTCGTCCGTACGCATCAAGGATGAGCCTAGCGGTCCAGCGGGCATTGCTCGTGCCTCTGCGGCTCGAAATGACGCAGTACAAGCCGCGCAAACGTCGTGGCAAATTGTCAAGGACGAGGACTGGAACAGCGTGCTCTCGCCTCCACAGTCCATTCCAAGCGCATCCGACACAACTACTTCGAATGCTCAGCAGTCCACAAGCCCAGCACCCAATGCACAGCCAACTGACGCGTTCATCTCGCCGTTCGCGTCGCTACAAGCGCAGACCGCGACCAGTTACGAGTGCTGCGGCAGCTGCATGGGCGCGCTGCCCAACGTCGACCCACGATACGCTGCGTCCTGTGCGCTATGGTTCTGTATATGCTGCCACAGCGCGCTCCCGGCGTCTCTTTTCCCAGCTGAACACTCAGAGAAGCGTATGTTGCGGCGTTGCATGGCGTGTATCCACGCAGCTCCCGAGCGAGGGGCTTCACTACGAGCCATGCTGCCGCAGGACCTTCAGCGCGCCGTGGAAGTCGCGCAGGCAGTGGCGCACGTCCACAAAGACATCGAAGCTTACGATAAGAGTGTGGAGTTGCCGCTGCGTATCCAGAACATGAACGTGACGAAGATGCGAGACCTTGAGGCGGCCGAAGAGAAGTGGCTGCAGAAGCGGAACGCCTTTTCCAAAAAGCTGGGCTCGACAGTGCAGCAGCGCGGCGTCGCGACCAGTGAGTCGCTGTTTTTCGACTGGATCGACACCGAGAACGAGCGTGTGGTGCTCAATATACGACGCGCTGTACTGTGGAGCAAGCTGCTCGCGCGCAAGAACGTGAGTCTGTCGACTAGCGCGTACGATTCCATGAATGCAGCAGGACTCATGCCGATGCTACCCAAGACCACGCTGACGGAAGGACCAGTGAAGTGTGATGGCTGCCGCGCGACGCTGGAGCTTCCTGAGCCTTTGCGTTTCCCACAATCAGGTCTCTGCAAGTGCTGCAAGCGCTATTTGCCCAGCACGGCGATGGTCCATGGAGGGAACAAGGCGAAAAAAGAAAGCCCCAAGACGACTTCTATCTGCACGTCGTGCAGCAAAGGCAACGGCAAGTCTGCAACTGACCAAGATCCCAAGCAACCAGCGAAAGAAGGCCCAGGTAAATACATCAAGGAACTCTTCGCCTGCGTGGAGATTCTCGTCAGCAAGCTCAAGAAGGCGAATGGAGAGCACGTGTCGTCGTTTCTTCGATCGCCAGAATATGCGAAGCGGTCGGCCGAGGTGGAAAAGTGCCGACCACACCGTCGTGACGTCCACGCGCGTAACGCTGCGACGTTTCTGAAGAACACGACACCCGTGTGGCTCAGCCGAGAGATGTACACGGAGATCACGATCGTGGACGACAAACTCGGACAGGCGCTCGTGAAGAAGTTTCAAATGCTACTGCGAGCTCTACCGTTGACCAAGTACATGAATATCCCCGATTCAGTGGTGGATATGATGCTATGCGTCTTCAACGGAACGGAGACTTTCCACCCAAGTCTTCGCAATCGTATGGCGAGGAGAAAGTGGCAGTCGAGCTTCGCGCAGGCTCCGCAAGCCAGTCCGGCAAAACCAACGGTGACTCCTGCGCCCAAGTCACAGCCAAAGACCCCGCAGAAGCCGACCGCGACAGTGGCTGCCCAGCCAAAACCAGCGCCGTTGACCGTCGTGTTTTGCGGCCGATGTTCAGCCACTGTGGAGGAAATTCGAAATTGGCAGGGCAGTATCGCCTTGTGTGGTTGCTGCAAGCGTGCTGTGCCTGATGCGTCCATCGCCAATGTTCCGCTGCGGTCTGGAGTGTTCGTCTGCCGAAGCTGCCATGGGCAACACGGACGAGGACCTGTCAGTCTCGACAAGTGGCCGGTTCGACCCGACGGCGGTCGGCTGTTGGCGCTCATGGACACGGCGACAGCACTGCGCAACCACCTCGTCAGTGTATCGATCCATACAAAGTCGGCGTGGCCGGCAATCGAGCTGCAGTTATGTTCGACACTCATCGAAGCTGCCGACAAAGCCCGAGAACGAAGCATGCAATTGCAACAACGCCATCATCAGTTCATCAACAAGACGGGCGTCGTACCAGTCTCCGTCAGTCAGGCAATGTATACACGGCACTTCAACGCGGATTGCGAGGTCGAGCTCACACACGTGATAATGCTGTCGACGCTAGTGCAGAAGCTCGATCCACGGGTCATTTCGATCCCGCAGCAGTGGAGAGAGTTGGCGTACGGCAATCCGATACGGTCCGTAGGACCCACGCCCATGAACCTCCACAACCAGGCCGTGATGGGCGGCATGCTGCCCGCCATGCCGATGAATCCCGCAGTGTCGATGCCTCCAGTTGTGTCCATGCCTCCCGCTCCACCCATGCATCCCGCTCCGCCCGTGCCTCCACACGCAGTCACTGACCCGTGGTCTCACTTTGCGGGCTTCGCTGCCCTTGCACCTCAAGTCTCTGCACCGCCACCGCCACCGCCACCACCACCACCACCACCGCCTCCTCCTCGTCCACAGGCGCATCAGTTTGCGACTCCGACTACCAGTCACCAAGTTGAAGTGGGCTCGTGGCACTCCATCCAGTCGTCTGTGTGGACGGCTCCTCCAGATCCACCGGCAGTCACAACTCAACAAATCAAAGTCGAGCCACAGACGCGCGAGCTCATTCAAGAAACACTGAAGCCTGTTGCGCATGTGGACAAGAGCAAGCACTCGGCTTCAGTCAACAAACCTGGCCAAGGTCTCCATCCTCAGGAGCCACGCAAGCCGATCCCCGCTGACGTGAAGATCGAGGACTCGGCGAAAACCCACACAGCGATTGAAGATCAACCGCAAAAGTCTCGCACCAGTCGAAAGCGGTCTTCTTCTGTATCACCGCCAAGGTCGCGCTCACGATCTCGCCAACGCTCGAGTCGGTCTCACCGCCGCCGTCGCCGTTATCGGAGCCCGTCCTCTTCATCGTCCAGCTCCGGAAGCAGTCGTAGTCGGTCTCGGTCTCGACCTCGGTCCCGGAGACGCTCTCGTCGCCGCTCAAGATCCAGATCAAGGTCCAGATCAAGATCTCGTTCACGCCGCCGTCGACGACGCTCGTCGTCCAGATCCAGATCCAGGTCCAGATCGAAAGACCGCCCAAACCAAAAGGAGGCGTTAGGTCGTGACCGCAGACGATCAAGCTCGAGTGGGAGGCGCGATCGACGACGAAGCAGGTCGCATTCAGAGTCACGGTCAGATCACAAGCGACGGCGTCGCCATGGTCGTAGGCAGTCGATATCGGCGAGTTGATCTTAAGCAATTCAATGTACTATTTTAACGATGTCTTTTTGAATTCTCCCGCCTTTCTGGTTTGGTTTCAGTTAGGAACGCCGTAACCGTTAAATGTTCGATATGTTGCCAAAGTCCTTTGCCATTCTGTTCCATTCACCTTCTCGAAAATGGCACGCACCACGAGCTCAGTGGGCGCGTCGGCGGCTCCTGCACGGCAAGGCAAGCGTCGCCTGACGCTGACGTCCTACAAGACAGAAAGGCCGCGTCTAGTGAACTATTCCAACGCAATCGCCGACGCGAACAAGATCGGAGAAGCCGCGCAATCGCCAGTGGAAGAAGACAACTGGAACAACATCCTCAAAACCGAGCCGCTCGTTGCCGAGGCCTCTAACGGCGGCACCGCTGCTCAGCAGCAGCACGATCCACCGCCACTGACTGTGCCTACGGATGGTGTGTTTGTATCGCCGTTTGCAGCGCTGGAAGCTGAGCAACCGACCAGCTACGAGTGCTGCGGCAACTGCATGGGTGCGTTGCCCAACGTCAACCCAGAGTACGCTGCCTCGTGCGCGCTGTGGTTCTGCGTCTGCTGCCACAGTGCGCTGCCAGCGTCGCTGTTCCCAGATGAATCACCAGGAAAGCGATTGCTGCGGCGCTGCACTGCGTGTATCGAGGCGGCGCCAGAGAGAGGAGAGGAACTGCGAGCACGTTTACCACTAGAGATCCAGCGCGGCGTGGAGGTCGCAGAGGCGCTGGCGCAAGTGTATCGCGAAGTGCACGTGGTGTTCAAGACCAGCGTCCATTTGCCATCGCATATCCAGCCGAAGATGCAGGAGATCGAGCTGGCCGACGAGAAATGGCAGCAAAGACGCGAGGAATTCGGAGCCAAGCTGAGCCAAACAGTGCAGCAGCACGGCGTCGCGACCAGCGAGTCGCTGTTCTTCGAGTGGGTGGACGTCGAGAACGAGCGCGTTCTACTGGAGATGCGGCGAGCCGAACTGTGGAGCGAGGTCGTAGCGAGTGAAGGCGTCGCGCTGTCCAGCTTCGCGTGTGATCTCATGAAGGCTGCCGGGATCAAGGTCCACATACCAGTCCACAACAAGATCAAATTGGATACAACGACGGCGTCAGCGGTGACGTGTGACTGCTGTGATGCGACGCTGACGCTCCCAAAGCCAGCGAAGCACCTTGACTGGGGTCTGTGCGACTGCTGTGAGAGGTGTTTACCAGGAGACGCCATGAAGCCACTGCCGAGGAAAGGTCGTGGAAAGGGAGCAGGCGCAAAGCCGTCTATCTGTCGGACGTGCAGCTTGGCGCCGAAGAAAAATGCGGCCGAGCGCAGCGTTTCCGTCCGCGATGGACTCGGAATCAAGTGTGGAGCACTCAGTCGAGCCGTCGCCGCCGTGATCGAAGAACTCCGAAAAGCAGGCGAAACGTCAATTCTACAGGATAGGCACTATCAACACATCGCTGAGTGTGTGGAAAGCGTACAAGCAGAACGCAGGGCCGCGAACGCTCGCAATGCCAACATCTTCGCTGCCGGGTGGACGCCAGTTGAAAAGAGCCGCGAGATGTACGAAGAGATCGTCTCGCTGGACGAGAACCTTGGTCGAGCTCTCTCGACGCAGCTTCGCGTGTTACTGGAAGCCGCAGTACCCCACACAAGACAGGTTCCGCATGAACATCTCGATCTTGCCGCCAGTATCTACGACAAGATCGAGATAAGCAAGCAGCTCCGATCGTACTTGGTGCATCGACACAAGCTACCCAAGCCGCAGAAAACTCCTGGTGTGAAGACGCCTCAGAAGCATCCATCAACACTGAAACGAATCGCTCCAGTCCTCGTTCCTCAGTCGCAAAAGTCCGGGCAAAGGGCTTCGTCGGTCGAGCATTGCGACAGATGCAGTTGCAAGCTGCCTGACATCGAGCCATCACCAGCAGACGTTGCGCTGTGTGATTGCTGCCAGCGTGTTGTTCCGGAATCTCTGCTCGCGCCGCTGCCTTTGAGATCAGGAGTCGTTGTCTGCCAAAGCTGCAGCGTCGAGCACCAGCAAGGATACGTCGATGTGGAGAACTGGCCAGTGCGGCCGACTAGTTCCCAACTCCAGGCACTGTCAGCTGAGGCCCAGCATCTTCGTGCTCTCTTTGAGAGGTGGGCCGCGACAACACGAGCAACGGTTGACCCCAACCAACTCGAGGCAATGAAGCGACGGGTCAACGCGGTTAAGGCGGCTCACTCCTATCTCGAAACACTCATCATTCAGCAGCGCCACATGATGAGGTCGAGTCGTGTGACTTCTCAAGCGAGCAAACGAATGTACGAGGAGCGTGTGGATGCGGAGCTCGCTGTGGAGAACGCATTGGCGGCCATGCAGAAGAATTTCAAGCGCGCGTGCGAGAAGCGATCGCTTTTGATGGACGAGGTACCGATGATTGCAACCTCGTCATCTTCCAACGCCATTTCTCTGTCGTGTCAGGTCAAACAAGAGGGAATACGCTCATCGGAAAGAAAGATCCACAATGCTTCGCCATCTTCGCGCGTCATCGCGACGCGCAGTATGACCCACGAGGTGGGATCAAATCAGACCAAGACACCAGTCACAACAAACGTGAGCAAGGTGCAACCGAGAGGAACAAACGTCGAGGAATCACTGAAAAAGGGCCAAGATCACGAAGTCGGGGATCTTTATCGTCAACGCCAACCAAGCAAATCGGCGCACCGTGCGGTCCAACGCGCCATCAATCGGTCAGCATCAGTGCACAGAGGGCGAGACGCGTCACGCGGTCGGTCGAAGTCTCAGCATCGGCAAAATCCGTCGCATTTTCCACCGGTGCAACGCCGCTCGAACGATGTGTATGTGCAGCCTGACCGTTCCCGTGGACCCAGCAAGTCTGTACATCGTGAAGTCGTGCACACGAAGAGTCGGTCTCCTTCGAACCACAGAGGCCGTGAAGTATCGCTTGGCCGCTCCCAGTCTCAGCTACGGCGCTTACATGATCGATCGAGGTCGCAGCATGGACGCCAAGAATCACTAGGATTAACTCCACAGAAGCGATCGATGGACACGAGAGATGCATCTCAAGGTAGACGGTATGGAGAACGCGATAGCCGTCGAGAGCCAAGTAAATCCGTGCATCGATCACGATCACGATCGAGGCCCGCGGATGGAGGTGGGTTACGACGCCGATCCAAGTCTCAGCATCGGACGAGCCACTCTAACGGAGCGTCCACATATCGCCACGAACCGAGCAGATCTGTTCATCGTGATCAGAAGAGCAATCGGTCACCGCTCCGAAACAAGGATCGAGACGATGAACGAGGTCGTTCGATGTCGCGACATCGCTCAAGTGAACTTTGTGATCGTTCCCGTGGACGGAGAAAGTCTGTCTATCGTGAAGTTGGGCGGAACTACAATCGATCGCCATCAAGACACACAAGTCGTGACGATACGCGAGGTCGGTCCACTTCCCGGCATGAGTTGCCTGGGCTGAATGATCGCCTCCGTGAGCGAACTCGATCTGTCCACCGCGAGGTCGAACGCGACCACTATCGATCGCCGTCAAGACCTGGACATCGAGAGGATTCACGTGGTCGATCAATGACTCGGCATCAGCGAAGTCCTTCACGGTACAAGTCAAGTGAGCGTTCAAGGTCACCGCGTCTCCGCTCAAGTTATCCGTCCGATTCAGTCTCACGATCACATCACAACCGCAGTCGGAGTCGGTCGGAGCCACGTTCAAAATCACAACATCGCCACGGACGGTCCGAATCCCAGACTCGCTCGCACCGTACGCCAACAGCATCCCGCTCGTTCTTCAGTGATCGAGAACGGCCACGCTCACGCGATCGCGGTCGAGCCCCTAGTCAGTCCCGTGGCCGATCAAGATCGCCACAACATCGATCAAGTAACTCGACGAGACGCTCGCGATCTAGGTCGAGGGAACGGAGTCGTGCCAACGACGGACGGAGAACAGACGACAGGAGATCAAGGTCGCCACCACGATCCGATCGCCACCGCAGAGGACAATCCAGGGACAGAGACCGATCTGACCTCTTCACTCGCCCCCTATCCGGGAGGAGGTAAATGACCAAGCGAACAGTGAGATGACTCAGCCACATTCGTCTAGTTGATGGAAGGCGATCCGTTGGCCGATGGAGCCATCTCCGATGCTACTTCGCACAAGAGCACCAGGCTCATCAACCGTGAGATGTTGCGTATCCAAGGCGTAACGGACTCAAGAGCACGCGGTGCCTCTCGGTAAGTCCTATGAATATCCGACGGTGAAATTGCTGAGTTGGGTTTCACTGACAGAAGTTCGCTCTGGCCAATAGATATCGGGCAAAATGAAGATCGAAAGTCATCACCATGGATTCGAGCGCGTGAGAGTGGCAACAATGCTGAAGAATACGGCGGTGCTGACGAGCTCGCAGAGCCACGTGCCATGGAACAACGTACTGTCGCCCGAGCTGCATCTTCTGCGGTCACATGCCATACCAGGCGTTCCTTGTGACTACTCGTCTGAAGCATCGATCGAGTTATCGCCGCTTGGTCATGCGTCCGTGCGATTCGTGTCACCGATCGATCTGCTTTTCCCAGAACCGTCGAGCACCATGCCAGCATTCAATCTCCTCCAAGATCCAACTTCTCGTGAGGCAGCTTCCGTACCGCTTCAGCGTCTGGCTCTTCCAGGAGCGTCAACAAAGTCAGTCCACGGTTCGTGCGCATGCTGCTCAGCCAGCATCGACAGGCTCACAGGGATCGAAGACGACTCGATGAAGTTCGCGTTCTGCATTTGCTGCAAGCAGCCGCTTCTCGCGAGTGCCTTCGACGTCATTCCGAACGAGGTTTTCAACCGTTGTCGACAGTGTGCAGCTAAAGCACCTGATCAGTACGACGAGATCGTGAAGACATTACCAGTTGAGCTGCATTGCGCACGTGAGCTTGTCCTAGCGCTCACAGCGATCCACAAAATTGTCCAGCAGCACGAGCGAGACGGCCTGAACCCAAGCATGTTCAGTGGGCCACGCATCCAGGAAGTCGAAGAACGTCAGTTGCATGTGCAGAAGGCTCGCCACGACTCGGTGCTTCAGTTTTTGCAGCGGATTCGAGACTCGACCAGCCAGAAATCTGCCGAACGTGGCCGACAGCAGTATTTTGCCGAGTGGATCGCGACTGAAAGGGAGTGCATCATGATCGTGCAGAAGGAAATCGTCGTTCTTGACCAACTTCTCGCCAGCCGAAGCATCGTCCGACCGCCACAACTCCTCCAATGTTTGCAGTCGCTGAACCTGACGCCGGCGTCATCGCCCTCCATCAACTGTCCAGCAGCCGAAGTCAGCTCCGAGTGTACGACCTGCAGCACTGACCTGGGCAACGATCCTTTGGAGCCCACGAAGGACGACGAAGACCCAGCATTTTGCGACTGCTGCGTGCGGATGCTTCCCTCTACGCGTATGACGACGTCGTTGGTCGCGAATCCAAGAATCACCATCTGCCAGCGCTGCCACAACGAACGGAATTCGTCGACTGCCGCCATGGGAAAGCTGTCTGAGAGGCCGGATTGCGGCTGGATCCAGCAGCTACAGAGTGTCACACGGCGGCTCGAAGACTTGATGGACATACCACACGACACAAGCAACTTGCCGTATTCACCACAAGATCTGCAGTATCAAGTCGCGAAGCTGATAATGGCTCGGGCTCGAGAGCGTCGACGGCGTCTTCAAGTTCAGCAGCGTTTGGCGTTGCGAGATAGTAACCTCAGCATGCTACGGATGCGGGAATTCTACAACTTGGAAGTGGAGGTCCAGGCGGCGCTACAGAGTGCACTGACGGCGTTTGTACGCGTGATGATGCAAACTATTGGTGTGGAGGACGTGAAGGCCCTACCAGATACAGAGAAAGCGTGTATTCGGCGCGTGTATGGTGACGAGGCAGCTATTCCCAGTCGTGTCCAGGTCGCTCTGACGGCTTCCGCGCCTTCAGTCTCAGCTCCAGTGAGCCGAAACCATGTTCGATCATCCTCTGGCGCACCGCTGACCCCGCCAGTTCCAGTCTCGCATCGGTGTGACAACTGCAAGGTGGACGTCCAACGCGGACCAAAGTTCTCAAAGTCTGCACCAGCGCTTTGCGACTGCTGTCAGTGCGTGTGGCCCAAGGAATCGACGAAAGCAATGGACATGATGCGCTTTTGCGAACCGTGCTTCCGAACACGCACTGAAGACCGTCGTTGCACCTCTCTTAGCCCATCAGGCTTGCTGAGACCCGAGCCAGGTCGACTCACCAAGCTGAAAGCGTATGTGACGGAGCTCAGCTCGATTCTCGCTGATACAAATTCGGAATGCGGCTCCGTTGAAGCGGCTCTGCCCGATTCGCTTCATTTATCAGCCGAACAAGAAGCTGCGCTGTGGAAGAAGCGCGAAGACACCTTGAAAAACCGACTGCAGCAGCTGATGTCGCAACCGTTTTGCAGTGAAATGGAGCGCTCACTCTACGCAGAGCAGCTACAAGTCGAGCGTGGGCTTTTCGAATCATTGACGGAGCTGCTGCAGATTCTCGTGGAGACTGTGATCCAGCGGCAAATCGAGCTGAAGGAAGAACAGAGTCGACTCCTTGCAGCGTTGCGGTGTGGCGACGAATCGATTTGGCTGGAGCAGAAGACAGACACGAGTGCGAAGCTAGATGAAGAGCGGCCGGTCGGAGCAACGAGAACTCGACGGGGAAGCGGCTCCTCGCGAACGAAACGTGATTCTTCAAGTCGAAATAGTCGTAGTCGATCTCGTGATCGAGATCGGAAGCGAGAGACGAAAAGACACGACCACCGATCGCGATCTCGTGATCGTGATCGAAAGAGAGAAACAAAAAAACACGACCACAGATCACGATCTCGTGAACGGCGCAGAAGTGACAGCGACAGGAACTCACACACCAAGGACGAGCGGTCAGCAAAACGGCCACGGGCTTCGAGTGACTCGTACTATCGTCGAAAATCCTCGTGAAGACGATGTAGGTGATTCAAGATTTCTAGTGGGGAGGTCACATGCAAATAGACAGCCCATTTTTTGGGTTAAGCGTCTGCAGGATAATGATCTGATGGACTAGTACTACAACTTAGTAGGAGCTGCAGGGTGGAGTGAATGAGTTCGCCGTGAGACCCACTAATGCAAAAGAAAGGATCCAACTTGAGAAAGGCGTCCATTGAAGTGAGCCCTGTTCGTAACGGTTATGAACTGCTTGTCCACCCTGAGGTGGAGGAGGCGCAGTTCTGAAAGAGTAGGGGTGTACTGCTTTAGATGCGGTGAAGCGAGTACGTCAACCAGGGGCAACCCTCCACGTCAGACTCCCACAATTTATTTACCGGTACCCCCAA
>JAADXB010000623.1:0-11396 GCA_023337495.1 Pythium diclinum
ATTCTGGAATGGGATCCACGGCGAAAATGCAGGCTGGATTGCCTACGATGCGCTTGCTTGTTTAATTGGCTGAAAATCGTGCACCAACTTGCCTACGAGAATGCCGACGGATATGGAGCATGGCGATCCCAGAAGCTTACTGCAGCTCACATAGCCGACTAGGTACGATGCGCTGGGTGTTCTAAATGGGCTCGCCATACACTTCTATATCCACAGTCTGAGCAGGCCACGTGAAGGATTGTCTTGGCATATTTTGAACATGGACGGATGTGGTTTCAATTTTTTTGCAGTCGAGGGAATGCACGGTGATTTAAGAGGTGGGCTCTCTCTCGAATGATGGCTGGAGTGCATTGCACCGTCCTTCGAAAGGGACACAATCGCTCACGCGCGTCTGTCGCTCAGCCTTACCTACGCTATCAGTGTTTTCATTTCATTTATCAAAGTTTTTTTTTTGAACGTGAAGTTGACATTAGTTTAGAAACGACTGTCTACTCTACTAGTGGCCGTCGCGGTGGCTAGTCCGTTTGTCTGCGCCTCCGCTTACGGGAGGCACGAAAGTCTTGTTCGCGCTCAAGGAGACTGCGGAGCTCTGGGAGAAGCTTGTCGGAGGTGGCTGGTTGGGTCCACGGATGCGTGGTGTCCTGCGGTAGTAACTCGCGTAGACTACTGGTAAGATCTGCCTCAGTCGATGGCCCGCTCGTCGTGCAGCGGGTGTCCATGGCGTAGCTGGCTAGGTGGTCGGCCATCTTGTTGCCGGCGCGGAGGCTGTGGTGGAACGCGTGGTTAGAGAGGCTCCTGAGCCGTTGCTGTGTCTTCTCCACGATAAGCCGTAGTGTGTGCGTCGTTGTACGTGCCACTCGCGGACATTGACGCCAGTCGGTGAGGCAGGGCTGTCTTTCTGTGCCAAACAGTGGATGAGTCCTTGAATGAGGCGCCCTTGGATCTTTGTTACATCTTCGCGGAGCAGCCGCGTACTCAAAGCTCCGAGGTGGTTGGTCACTGCCGCCTCAACGACTGCCACGAGGCCCGGGAGAGCGAGGCTGGCGTTCTGGAAGGCGGCTGCATTGCGACAGAGCCACAGTTGCTGAAGACTGATGTGGATAACCACTACCCACACCCGGCGTGCCAGCGAAGCGATAGAGCGCGTCCGCTCTGTGATTTCTTCGAGATGGAGCCGGTGGACGGCGGCGAGCGGCGGTGCGACCATCCCAAAGATCGCGAAAGCGTGGGCGTCGACGTCATCTCCCGACGATCCCGTCCAGCGCAGCAGAAATCGCTGCCAATAGGCTCGTGCTCCATCGCACTCCCAGAAGATGTGCGTTTCCGTCACTGTCGTGCTCGCTGAGCAGAAGCTGTGTGGACACGGCACCACGAGTCCTGCTCCGTCTCGGAGGTTGAGGCCGCCGATGGTAAGGCGATACTTGCAGAGCTGCTGCTGTGCTGTGGTGCCCCACGGCTGTCGCGTCAGTCGTCGAGCGGTCGCGCTTTGAAGACCTGCACTGAGGACCGAGTTAATGCGCTGTTGCCGTTTGAGGCGCGTGACGAGCTTGCTGAGACCCTCCACTCGCGATTCCACCACGCCACGTAACGCCGCGGTCACGATGGTTCGAAGCGTCGAGCCAGCCGTCACACCGATGGAGGTCGCCACTTGATGCGTGGGTCCGTGCTGGAGCCTGGGATGTCCATCCAGGACCACCGTCGCGCCGTGCAGATCCGCGAGGAGGGTATCAGCCCATGTTCCCGGTGGGCTGGTTCCGAACGACACTGGCTGCCGCCAGCCAGAGAATGTCATCGACACGACCGTGTGGCTCGGTGGCGTGTCCGTCCCCGACCACTTATTGGAGATCAGCGAGCCGATCGCTGTTGTGGCATCCTGGAGCCGCCACTCGTACGCGTCGACCGCGGGGTGCCTGCCAACACTGTAGACGCGGTTGTTGTCGCCGCCAGCCGGGTCCAGAGGGAGAATGGCTCGGCCGCTGATAATACAACATAGCCATTCCTTCAGCTTCGTGCTGGACGGACCTCGGAGGGTGTGCTGTCCTGCCATTGGCCGCTGGAACGTGAAGGTCGTAGCATTGCTCTGGCGAAGATTCAACTCGTCGATCGTGTGGATGCGGATCAGTCGATACGACGACTGATTCAACGGCAGGCCATCTTGCCCTCGGATCCAATCATTGTCGTACCACGGGCATGAGAGCGAGAACGAGCGCAGTTCCGCGGGCATTTGCGCGTACGTGAGTTGCCCGAGCTCCGCTAACTCTTTCCCATCCGCTGCTGAGACCGCCAACTGCCTCAGTCTGCCCGTGAGCCACTGGAGGCCAATTGTTGAAGGCTTCAACCGTTGAAGAACTGCCTGCTGCGCGTCCTGGAGACACGGTTGTCGGTGGTACGCCGTGCGAAGAGCGACGTTGATCCCCCGGTATCGCATACAGGTCTGTGCCGGCATGGAGCGAGACTCGTGCGGTAGCGGAGGGATACGTGTTGACGACGTGCGTGTTCACCGTCGGTAGACGCGGGCGGAGAAGACAATTGAATGCTTCCCAGTATTTGTCGTGTGATCGCGCGTTCCACGTCAGGATAGTCGTTGCTGCTTGGATGAGCATGGCTCCACGATAGTCAACGAGGCCAATACCGGCCATCGTCTTCGGTAGCGTCATGATCTCCGAGGCGACTTTGTGGGCTCGGCGGTCCCCTTGAGTCAGCTTCCCGTCCCAAATGTACGTACGCCAGAGCTTGTCAATCCGGTGCTGCGTCGCGGGAGACGGTGTAAAGAACTTGGCCGTAAAGAGGAGACTGGGTAGACACGCGAGATTAATAACCTGGACGCGGTCACTGACACTCGTGGCGTATTGGCTCACACAACCAAGCCGTTTGGTCATGGCGTCACAGCGCTTGGTCCAGTTCTTCTCCGCGAGGTCCACCAGACCCATCTCGACACCGAGATACGGCACCGTTGAGCCGACTGGCACGATCGGGAACTCACCGAGTTGGATCTCGTCGCACGCCGCGTTCAACACAATGGCGTGACTCTTCTGCGGCTGGACTTGTAGCCCGGACACGGCGGCAAAACGCCGCAGGACGTCACTGAGGGCCTCCACCATGTCACCGCGTTCGAGGAAGACGACAGAGTCATCGACAAACGCCGAAAGCGAATGAACATGGTCAGCGTAGGCACCCCGCAGTCGGATACCACGGATCCGATCGTCGTGATCAATGGCATGCTTCAGCGTCTCAGCCGCGATCAAAAAGAGCAGCGGAGCCAGTGGGCAACCTTGCCGTATGCCGGTCACGATGTCGAAAGACGTCGAAAGCTCACCGTTCACCAGAAACTGCGCGCTCGTACGGGCGTGAAGACGATCAACGAGGTTCGCGAACTCGGCCGCGTAGCCAAAGTCTCTGAGCACGTGGTGGATGAATGGTCGGTCCAGAGTATCGTACGCCTTGCGAAAGTCGAGCAGAATGACGGCCGGGTTGGCCGCAGCTTCCGAAGAAGCTGTGTCATACGGCTGTTCCAGGATGGCCTACATCAGGTGAATGTTGCTCGCCATAGCCCGTCCCCGCACGAAGCCGTTCTGGTCCTCGTTGATCACGCGAGCGAGCGTGGCTTGCACACGGTTCGCCAGGACCTTGGTGAGTAACTTGTAACTCGATTGGAGTAGCGCGATTGGTCTGTAGTTGGTGGCCGTCGATGGATCTCCGGCTTTGGGTAGCGGGACGATGATGGCTTCGGAGAAACTCTCAGGTAAGTCTCCTCGTTCGAGGATTCGATTGAACTCTCGTACCAGCGTGGGCACCAACAAGTCTCCTCGGTCGCGGAAAAAGTCGTTGTTGAGTCGGTCAGGCCCTGCGGCTTTGTGTCGTCCCAACAACGAGATGGTCGCCAGTAGTTCCTCCTCCGTGATGCGCGCCATCAGTCGCTCGTTATCGGCAACGGTGAGTCGATGGTCCTCGGGAATGGAGAACAAACGCGCACAGGCCGATGCCTTCGCGTCACTAACCACTGTGGCGTGAACAGTGCCAAGCAGAGGTTGCCATTCAGCAGCCATTACATCCGCTTCTGACGCCGACGCCGGTAAATCCAGGCTAGTCGTTCTGCGGAGAGCAGGAATTGATTGCCGCTGGTCAATTCTGGACAGCCGTTTGAAAAGGTGGCCGGAATTGCCACTGCGCTCCAAGATGTTGGTGCCACGTTGGGCCTGTGATCGCCTCGCCACTCGGCGTTCAACATACGAGATGAGATCCCGGAGTGTGCGGATATTGTTTCGCTGGCGCCGGTCCGCCCGCTTGCGTTGACGCTTAGCTCGTTTCCGTTCCGTGCGTCGAATGGCCCGCAGTGTGTCGCTCACATGCTCCCGCAACTGGTCCCACGAGCATTGTCGAACTTCTGCTGCGACAGCCACTCTGCCAATTTCTTGACCAATTTCACGATCGATCTCACTCGGATTGCGGCCAGCGATCGGATAAAGTGTTGGTTGCAGTGGCTTCCGAAGCTGCTTGCACGCCGGGTCACGGAACCACGTGAGAACACCTCGATGATCCGTGTGGCCGTGGGGCGTGAGAACACGTGTACCCTGAACCCAATCACGGTGTCTTCGGCTGACGTAACAACGGTCGAGTCGCGCGCCATTGTCTCCTTGCCAGTATGTCAAACGGCTGAGGCTGAGCTGGTCGGGGTCGCGCAGCTCGCCTCGTGCACAGTCGATCAGATCCAAAAGAGCGCACAGCTCCGTCAGCTCCCGACTCTCGCTGGTCCCACTGCTCCACTGTCCACCAGAGATACGGTCCTCCGCTGGGTGCTGGACACAGTTGAAGTCTCCCGCGATCCATAGTCGTTCGTTCACTGAGTGCAACTCCTCGGCCACTCCGGCGAAGAAAACTGCCCGCTCGCCTCTGGCGTTCGGCGCGTAGACACTGGTGACCCTCTCGGTTGGAGAGACGAGATGCAGGACGCGACTCGTCCATCGGGTACTGCAGAGCTGAAACTGTCCGATCTGGGATGGATGAAGCAACACCGCCACGCCCGCCGCCCGTTCAGAAGTCACACTCCAGAAGGATGGAGGCCGAGCTGGTTCGGGGTTCCGTCCCCAGCTGCGACACCACGCCGCCTCTAATGCCTCCGCTTCCGCCCTCGATGCGACGTGAGTCTCTTGAAGCAAGAGAATCGAGACGATGTTGCCATCGACTCGCTGCTTCCATCCACTCATCCACTGACTCCGATTCCCTCCCTCGTCGCGGAAACCACGGACGTTCTGGGTGAGGATGCCCGTGGTCGATCCGGTAGGAAACCGAGCCGTTGGAGTGACGTGGGATCGCTGATCCTCGGCGTTGATACTGGCGATCCACGCCGCCACGTCTGCTGGTGGTAATCGCCGTTCGTCTGCACTCGACGACGACGACTGGGACTTCTCGATGCCCTTAGTACTGAGAAGCTGCTGCACTCTTACGGCACTGCAGCTGCGTCATGAACGTCTCGAATGGGCTCCAAGCCTCGGCAGCCTCGGCAGCCACCGCAGCATCCAGCGCGTCCCGAAGCGCTGGGCACTGTTGGTAGGCATCTGCGAGCGACACTGGACCCTCCGGTTCCACGCCGTTTTGGTTGGAGAGAGCGTGCTGGGCCAAATCGGGCAGCAATTCATCGAGGACGAAGATGTAGGCGCTTTTAACCGAGTAGTCTCGTGTCACAAATGCCCCTGCCGCGCCTCCCTTCAGCAGCGAAGCGGCGTGTGTCTTCACGAGTTGCCACGCGGTCTCGTCTCGGATCTGGGCTCGCACGATCAGTCGGTCGCCGCTGTCTTTGAGCCGCTGTAGCCACTCGTGGAGGAAAGTTCGGGCCGCTGCATCCGCGATGCGATCGACCACTGTGGTCAGTCGACTGATGAGGTATTGTTGGCGCTTCAGCTCCATCCAGTCCTTGACCCACTCTGGACGGAAATGGTCGAGCAATACCAAAGGGTGGTCGCACCATCGCCCCAGTTCGCACATAAGCGCCGGTTCGGCCACGGCCAGCTTACGGAGCGCAGCTTGATCTGTGAGGCGTGGGATCGTTTGGAGATGTTAAGTCCGCCATTCTTCACGCACCGCTTCCCACATCGCGTCAGCAAACTCGCGATAAGTTTGGCCGTTTTGGGATGGCAAAGAATAGGCTTGCGAAGTGGCGGTCGAATCGTCTTCATCATCGCCACTATCCATGGAGTATTCTGATCCTGAAGGTGGCCTCGCGATATCGACCGTCTGTTCGCTCGCTTGTGAGCTGTTTCCGCCGCCATCGCCGTCCGACTCCGTCGAGAACGTCAACACCTCGCGGAAGTTGGTAGCCCCGGACACCAGGAGGCTGATGATTTCCTTCTTCACGAGAACTGACCAACTTTCATTTGCAAGAAAGTCAGACACGTCATCTCGTGTGAGACTTGCTCCGGCTTCCAGAACTTCCTGACGAGTCATCTCTGTGCTCTTGCCCTTCTTTGCGGTTTCAATCAGCGTTTCCAAAGACGGCGCTGACAGGACGAGTGAGGTGAGGGTCGTTTGGCGAGTAGACGAACTAGTTGATGCGGTCGGCGCGTGGCGGTCTAGGAGAACGGCGTCGTAGTGCCTGTCACGGTAGTTGAGCACCAGCGGGGCACGGTCGTGGCTCACACCGTCAGCGCGGAGCATTTGCAGCCACTCAGTTGTTCCTGGCTGAAGCATCGCGACCGTCGGAGTACCATTCTTTGTCATTTGCGGCTGGAGGACGTTGAGGTAGACGTCGTGTGGGCCCTTGTGCTCCAAGATGAGGAAAACGGGCCGGTTGACAAGAAGCGAGAACATCCGCAACGTGTCCCAGCCTCCCCACAAGTGTTCAGGCAACTTGGATGTCACAGCGGAGTCACTAGTGGCAAGCGCAGTGAAGGACTTCGTAGTCCGCTCAAGTCGCTCGGCTTGTGTTTCGTCCAGCGCCGTACCGCTTGGCGTCGCGAGAATAGCGGCCATGTTGACGCGCAACTCTTCGTCGTCTTCCACGATCTTGGATGCCAGCCACAGCCCGTACTTGATAAGTGTGGTAGTCTCAACAAGGGACGCTTGGTCGGGCGACTTGTACATTGCGAGCTGGTGAAGAGCTTCGGCCATGCCATAAAACTGGCAGTTACCAGTGGCCAACGTGCCTGCCAGGCGACCGCTAATGGCCTCTAGCACCCACGCTTTGGACGACGTGCCCAAGACGTTGCCCAGCGCGCGGTCGACGGCTGCCGTAAGCGCCTCTACTGTGTAACGTGGTTCATGATGGGCCATGTGGTCGATCAGCGTGAGCCGGAATTTCTCCAGGTTGGCGAGTTTCACTGCTTGCTCGAGAGCGCGGGCCTCCTGTGCCGCAGCGTCGGCTGTCTCAGCGGCACGTGCCGCAGCCGCTCGTGCCGCCGCCTCTTGTGACGAACCCGTGGACTTGTGCCCTTGCTGCTTGGAAGCACCGTCCACAGCAGGAGCTGGCGCGGCCTCAGCCGTGTTGTCGTCGGACTCGTCTCCACTGGGCGCGTCCTCTGCGTCGCCAGTCAAGTCGGCGGGCGCTGCCTGTGAGACGGAGGTTCCTCGGCGGAATAGTTGTGGGGCCGATTCGTTCGATGTTTTCTTGGTCTTGTTCTTCTTCTTCTTAACAGAGCGGCGGCTCTTGACTTCGTGCCATTTTTCAGACGGACCGCGTTGCTTGGATGTCGCTGGCGCGGTGGCCTTCGAGTCGTTAGCGGTAGTCGCGCTTGCCGTTGGTTCAGAAGCCCCAGGAGAACCAGCAGGCGACGCTGATCCCTCATTCACGATCGAACCAGCGGCAGCGGAGACACCTGCCTTCGACGCATGCGCCTCCACAGCGTTGGTCGATCCGTCGCTGGCTTGAACGCCAGCTTGTGGTTCGTTGTTTCCACTGACTGGTGGCTCGCTCTTCTCGATGGGCTCGCCCAACAGTTGAAAAATAGGGAGTGCATCTTCTGGTGTTGACCAGGCCCGTCGCTGCGACACCGTTGCTGAAATCGTACTCGCCGACACAACCAGCGTATTTTTTCCAATCCTTTCCGCTTCAGGTACTGTACACGCAGCCATTTTGTGGCCGGTCTGGGCACACAACAGGCAGGCACCATACCCAACTCCTGGACGGTGCTGAACCATGATCGGATGACCATCCCACAGGATGCGGTTGATGTCCTTCAGCGCTGGTGGACACACGGCCGTCTTGCTGTAGAAATCCCACAGCAAGGACCAGTCGGAGTTCGGACCGTAGGAGTCCAACGGGACGCCAATCTTCAAAGCGTTCTTCGTGAGATCTTGCAGGAATGCAGCGAGGCGGTCCACATCAAGCGTGCGTGAGACGTTCGACAGACGCAGCTTGTAGTGGGCTTGGTACCGATCGTTGGTCAAGCCATCACGAGTACCGGAGGACTGGTCGGGCTCAGGCTGACGAACAACCGAGTCTGGGTTCCGCAGTATGAGCTTGGAGTTCCGAAACGGAACCTCCAAGCCCTCCCACTGTGCAGCAATCGCTTTCGTGTAGAAAAAGAGGTGCGGCGCGTGTCGGGACTTATCGTAGGACGCTTCTTTCACTGCCTCCAGCATGGGAGTCAGCTCATCCACCTTGACGTCGTGGTGGGCAGCTGCCTGCCGCAATTCTCCGATGAGACGTCGCGATGACTGGTTGTAGTTGTACACTTTAGAAAGTGGCGGCAGCGGTGCCCACAACTCGCCTTCGGCGCGAAGAACGGTCTCTTAATGGAACCACTTGAGTTGCCTCATTTGGCAGCAGCGCTTCAAGAATTGCGGCATTGCACGCGCCGAAATCGTGCCGTTCATGATGCCACACATGATCGCCCATTCGTCCGGGAGCGGTGGGCGCGTGGTCTCCGCGAAGACATGTGGCTGCGCGCAGATCTCTCGAAAGCGTTGAATCTCATCCGACGTGTAGACGAGCTCGTCGAACATGTACAACTGCTGTGGTTGAAGCGGTCCCGTCGGCGGCAGTGTCGACGTTGGCTGCGTTCGCTGAGTCCACACGTTCGCTGGCGCCACTTGCGGCGATCCGCCAGGATCTTCTTGAACTCCCACGATGACTTGGTCGTTGCGAGAGCCAGACTGCCCGATCCGCCAGGATCTTCTTGAACTCCCACGATGACTTGGTCGTTGCGAGAGCCAGGCTGCAGGGTAGAGACCAAAAGCGTTGGAAGCCTGTCTTCTGGGTCTGGACCAGAATACTGCCGTAACGGAAGAGTAGCTCTCGCTCCACATCAGTCGTTGCTGGCAGCATCGACTCTGTCGCCTTCTTCATCCCCACCTTGACAACCAAGTGATACGCCGCCTCAAAGAGCTCCGCCAGCAAGCGAGACCCATACTCATGCGACTCCTCGTCCACTCGTTGAAGGACTTCCACCAGCTCCTGGAAAAGCACACTGGGCTTTGTTGGCGCTGCAGCAGATGAAGTCGGTGCTTCAGACGAATCGGGTTCCGCTTGGGCCAATGGAACATCGATCGTCGTTTGGGACGCGGCACCAAGACCCTCGGAGTCATTGGCCTGCTGCATCTCCGCGTCGTCGCTGTCGCTCGCGTGAGCACCGTCTCCACCAACCCCTTGGGGCGATCGTTCGTCTTCATCGTCGCTTGACTCTGCTGAGTCCATAGGTTGATTGGTGCGTGCCGGGCTGTCGTCTCCAATCGGGTCGTCAGCTTGAGCCTCGGCGGTGCCTCGGCGCCCCGCCTCCACCACGTTCGCTGACGAAGACACGCTGGATTCCGGCGATGCCGAAACCACCTCACCGACCAAGAGGTTCGCGGCAGTTGCCTCCGGGCTCGTCGAGGCATCTTCGTCGTCGCTCTCGTCGCTCGCGTCTGCGACGTAGTGACAATCACACTGACAGTTACAGTTGTTGCCGCACTGGAACAGCGGTGGGCAACAACACTCCCAATAACAAGGACAACAGCAGTCGCCATCATGCTCCTGGTCGAGTGAGCACTTGCATTCGCTGCACTTGCGCGTTTTCAGCAAGCGCGTCGCTGTCTTCTTGCTCATTCCCCGCGTCTCCATGAGCGCAATCCTGGCCGTCACGAACCCCGCACTGTTCTCCTGGCTGTCTGGAGCCGGCCATGGCACCGGAGGCTCGTCCGCGTTCATGCGCTCGATCACGTTGGCCGCGAACCCCACGGGCGGCCCGCGTTCTGGCGCGTCACCACCCGAGGCATCTCCCGCGCTGGTGCTCGCCATATTCGTTGGTGTTCGAGCAATGTCACTACTACCCCGCTGGAATGACCTGATTCGAACTGGTTGACTTGACTTGAGTATACTCCGGATCAGAACACCCACTGCTAGAGGGTCCTGTCTGGAACTCGGTCTGGTCGCTGATTGGTTGAAAAACTCGCTTGTCTGGGACGTTGCAAATTTGGCAGTTCTCATTTATCAAAGTTTACGAAAGTTGATGTGAGACAACTCAGGCGGACGTCCCATTGCCTTCGGTCCCAGTGCGCGGTGGAGCAAGACATCGTTCATAGGTAGTCAACACCATAGAGCAAGTGGCAGAGGGGACTTGGGCGCGGCAAGTTCCTCATTTGACGGCCGTCAGCCCACCACTGGATGGTCGGCTTGCAGGGCCGAGGCCAAGCCCGCCAGACCGTATGAACAACCCGGACCAATCGCTGGCTCCAATGACCGTGAACACGGTGGAGAGACAAACTGGCACCATGTTTTGCGACTCATCGATGCCTTTGCACAACATAGAATGCTCGCGTGTGTGGGCTGAATCGACTCGCACAACGTATCTTGTGAGCACTTCCACGAGCTCAAAGTCGCTGCACACAACTTCCAATGGAGTACTTGTACATCAAAATGGATCTGAGCAACGTGTAGTACTTCCAACCCCCGTAGCAGCACCACAACTCTGAGCGCCACATTTGGCTCGACGCACCGTACGCGCTCTGGGTGGGCGTCGCGGAGCCCACGACTGCGGCGGCTCGAGACCTCCTCGTCAGCGACCGAGCCAGCCACTGCGCCGCCGAACAAGACGCTCGAGCTCGACGCTGGTCACGAGCGGACAGCACCATTGCTGCCTCTCTCGAGTCCGTTGACTGGACCAAGTTGATGCAGACCCCTGGCGCCCCAGCATCACATCGTCTCCTCTTCCACAAGCTGAAAGGCGACCGGCTGACGGGCTGGGATCGCCTCAACGAACGGCGAGGATGTCCACATTGCCCGGCCATCGGCAGCGACGGCGGCTCGGCCTTCCATCTCGCGTGGGGATGTCGGCACGCGTCCGCTCGGTGGGAACAGCTCCGCGACTTCTGGGCTCCACTGTACGCGAGCTTGCCTCGCCTGCACGACGGCCATTTGAAGACCGACATCTTCAGTCTCCGGTTGGCGGTGCTTCCTGACGCTTTATGGTCGCATCCCGAGCTCA
>JAADXB010000624.1:0-11390 GCA_023337495.1 Pythium diclinum
CCCATGCTGAAGTGGTACGACCGCGAATACCTCGTGGCAACGGACGTAGAAGCCACGCACGCGACGTCTTCGCAGCCTGCAAACGTGAGCATGCCTGGCTGTTTCAACCACGACGTATGGCCGTCATCCGCGATGTAATTGAATGCAACAGCATACATGATGCACGCCACCCAGTGTGCACCGAGAACGAAGTCGAGCGTGATGCGGACCCAGTAGACAAGACTGGGTCGCACAATCTTCAACTTGAAGTCGTAGACCAGCATTTGCTGGAGCCGCTCGCTGAGGTCGTGCAAATGGGTGATACGGAGGACCTTGGTGAGTCGCAGAACAGCGATGTGATACCACGTCCTGCGATTTTCACCACGGAGGATGCAGTGCGTTAACACTAGCACTTCCAGTGGCAGTAGTGAGATCAAGTCGATCACGTACGAGCCTTCATGGAAGTAGTGGTCTCGAATCTGCTGCGCGTCGGTCACAATCTCGCCGCGGTGGACGAACGAGAAGGAATTCTTGCGCAGCATGAAGTCGGCCACGCAAAATGCATCCATGACGTACTCCACGAAGAACCAGGCCTCGATACTTCCATGGGATCCGCTTTCTGTCAAGTATTCGTACGTGAAGCTGGCACGGAACGGGATGACGAGCACGTAGTAGAGGCAGATTACGAGCATTGTCGTGTCCCATGCTCGTCGGAAACCAGATCCTTCGAGCACGAACGACGGAGGCAACGGCGGTTCACACCAAATCCCATACAGTTGAGTGGCCGACTGCTGGGATTTGAACGTACTCGTGATGACGTCGCCGAGAGCGCGGGCGTAGAAGGAGACGCGACGTCGAACGTTGGCACCACCTCCGTTGAGGAGAAGCTCGTGAAGCGAGTTCGACCTCTGGCGCATCGGAACCACGGGGGTAACGAGTGATGTCGAACTCTTCCCTTTCTTCAAGAGGCGAGTATCCAGCGCGAACAATCCACTCGAAAGCCGTCGAGAGGATCCGTCTTCACTTCCGTCCGTCTTGGTATCATCAATCATCTCGCGAAGATCTCGCATTTCGATGAACTTGGTGAGGATGTCGCTGTTGTTCATCTGAATGGAGTGTCGACGGAAGACAGCAGACGGCTCTTGTTCTTCACGCGAAGAGTGGGTCGAAGTTCCGGAAAACTTTTGGCTCGTTGTGCTGTATACACTCGTTTCTTCCTTTCGCGTAGACATCATTGGGACTTGATCGCCGGTGCTTTTTCGACGAGCGAGTTGAAATTTCATGTGCGCGGATCGAGAACGCGCATTTCCAGCGTTGGGGTCGTCGATCATTCCGATTGCTCCTGGTGCGTCCAATTCGGCTTCGGCTTCGTTCTTCTTGTTGTCGAGCATGCGCAGAATGTGGAGTTTCCGCGAGTGGCGACTCCACAGTGTCTCCTTGTCCGGTCTAGCTGTTTGCACTCTCGTAATCGCGCTTCGCAACCGCGCTCGGGCAACCATCGCACTGCTCAATTTTGTTTGGGACCCAGTGTCCTCAAACCGGGTACTTCTGTTGATGAACGCGGAGAGGCTGCTGGGAAGACTAGCGACTGAGGCTTTTACCCAGTCAGCTATCCGCCGGAATCGAGACTTCCTTTTCGGTCTTGTGCACAAGAAGCAGTCGACAAGGAGGTGTCTCTCAAGCTTTCCTTTGTCTGCCATCACCAGAGCACGCAGCGTCCGTCGGCGATGAAGCTTCACTGGCCGTTGAATCACGGTGTTCTTGGACATTTCGAAATTCTTGACGATGCCCAAGAAAGCGCTGGTTGTCAATCGGTGCTTCTCCCGCATGATTGGCATTAAGCTCTCCTCGACCTCTCGGCGGACAGACTCTGGCCATAGAGCCTTCCACCTCCGACGTTCGAGTTGTAAAACTTGGCAGCTTGTATGAGCCCGAGCTGACGCGAAGTTCTTCAAGCCCGGAATAAAAAACGCGGTGTCGCCGAACATCACGCCTTCGTGAATTGATGCGAAGACCATCGTCGATGTCTCGGAAAACAATTCTCCTCGTCCCTCCTTCATGATGAATAGCCTCGTCGTGACGGTCCCTTCCGTAAAAATCACATCGTGTCGCATGTAGATTTCGAGTGAGAGAGCTGAAGCAACTGCTTGGATTTGTGCCGCTGACATGGCCTCGAATTCTGGAATCCCACGAAGCATTTTGCCATATGCCTCGTCAAAAACCATAGCACGTAACTGCCTCGGCAGGTCACTGAAGACCTGGTGGGCATTCAACTCGAGCAGCGTCTTTGACTTGTATTCGGCGCATTCCTTTGCCCGCTCGCGTACGATAGGAGGAAGGGACCGCCTCTTCGCGTATTCCTCAAAATCGTTGACGCGTTCAGCGTGGGCATGCGCTTCCTGAATGGCAACATGTCAGACTACAGCCGTACGCAGTGTATCCTTGCACATTTAGCAGCTTACCTTGTCCGTATTCAGCACTAGGGACGTCATGCGGCCGATGATTTGGCCGATGAATGTCCACCCCAGAATGCAGGTCGCACTGGCAAAGACAGTCTCGGCAGGATTCCGCGCGAGAACATCACCGAAGCACACCACAGTAAACTGTACAGCAGCAAGATTACGTGAGTCCACAGCGGGAGCGCGACTGACTGAGCACATCACATCCCAGACTTACCGTTTCCAAGCACCAGTACACAGAGCGCAAGTAATGCACTTCAGGGCGGTCGGGGTAAGCCATCAAAACTGAATCGGCTTTTACCCAACTAGACTCGGCGATGCCATGCTCCAGTTGAAGACGCCCGAGTAGGTAATAGAGGCTTCCAATATGATGTGCAGCGGAGAGGAAGAAAAGGAGGAACTTGGCCATGTCGAAAATGCTGAGAAGCACCGTACCACCCGTGAGGAAACGCTTTTGCAGCTTTTCTTCGAATGCGTGTAGGATCTCGACGAGTTGTGGGCTTCTGAGGAGTCTTGGAAGGCGCCCGAGCACCATTTTAAAAGCATCCTGAGGGAAATAGATTGGCAACATGCTCAATAGATCCCACTTGAGCCACAACTCTTGGTAACGTCGACGAATCAGCGCACGATCGAGCACCTTGTCGCTGACGGCATCAGTGTACCCGAAATGGTTCCACTTGAGATAGATATCAACTGCCAGAAGCGCGTCGCCTGCGTAGTCGATCCCATTAAGCACCTTCATCGTTGCCTTTGTTGGCCGAGACAGGAATGCGAGCCGAAAGTTGATCTGGTAAAAGTTGTACAACAGCAGAAGCGACACCAACGCCGCCCATATCCGCGCGAACGCACTGTCAGGATGGATGACGTAGTTCTCAGTCACTCGAGTGTCCTCGACATCTGCTCGTGTGAGTCCGAAATATCCACACAGCGTTGCGATCTTCTTGTAAGTCTCGATGTTGCGGTGAATCACCTCTAGTTGTTGTCGATCCTTCTCCATCTTGGCACCGACTGTCACCGTGATTCCCGCCACCTCATCGGGAAATCGATCGATCAACTCGAGAATGCTTTGCCGAGAGATGACAACAACTTGAGTGCTGGTGAGAGCCCGTGCACTCGCTGCGTAAACGCTCCGATCCGGGTAGGATAGACTCTCTTCACCAAACATGTCCGACTTGCGCAGTACTGTGACAGACAGGGAGAGCCACCCGTCTTTCTCTCGTGGCGTTTTCGTTCCATCCATTGTGTTTCGAAGCAACCCAGACGATGTCCATTGCAGGCTCTTGAAGCGAGAGGAGCTTGAGCCTTGGCCTTTCGACGCGATCGCGGTCTTGTGGGCCTGGACAAAGATCTCGACAGCGCCGTTCTCGATGACGAAAGATTCTTCCGCAGTGTGTCCCTTGCCCATAATGATATCCCCCGCCAAAAAGATCTCGGATCGAGCATTTACCACCAGCTCTTGAATGAACAGGAAATTGGAGCACTTTGCTTGAATGAAGAACCGACATTTGCTGATACTCGCGTAAAGCTCGCGGGAGATCCGAGATCGAACGGACTTCGGAAGGTGGGCTAGTACTTCAGCTTCCGTAGCTCCACTTCCGTTCATTCGCCACGTTGTAAGATAGTAGCGCTGGACCACGGTGATTGTAGCCGGCGAGAGCGATCTGAAGCTCATCAGCGTTCGATTGATCTCTTCCAGTTTCTCGCTCTTCGCAACTCGAAGCACACGCCAGTGAGAGATGACGCTGGAGGTCGCCGACGCCGTGAAGTAACAGATTACCGCGCCGAAAAATATCCACCAAAACCCGATAAAGCACTCCGCGACGGAAAATGACAGGATATCGCCATAGCCGGCCGTAGAAAGAAGCACGAGACTCCAATGCATCGATCGGAGGTACGAGAGGTCGATCCCGAACTGGCTGTAGTCGTACATGAACCAAGTGCAGTTTCCTGAGATGCTGGCATCGGAGAGGCACCTAGACGACGAGACAGGCGTGTGATCTAACACTTCTCCAAAGCTGGACATCCCATTGGACACGTGGGTGAGGTCCGCAGCGAGGAAGAAGACCGAGGCTGCGAGGTTTGCGAGCACGATACACCCCGTTGTGTTAAACACAAGCAATTGCGTCGGCGGGCTGAGATTTCGTTCCGTCATCACGATCCTCATGTCGTGAGGAAGCTGGCGTAGTCGGAGGAGCCGGAGAACTCGAAAGAATCGCAACCATGTGCCTATGTGTGACGATAGACTCGACTTCGGCAACATGTCCCATACAAGCGCGATGGGTAGCTGCGCGAGACAATCGTAGATGAGGTCGTCATTTTCCAGATAATGTCTGAAAATTTGATTCCTTTCGATGATCAGATCGTGCGCGTGGAGTTGCGTGTCACTTTTGGTAGCACCATCGCTACCGTCCTCACCATCACTCGATCTTCGCACAAAAACGTAGGCTTGAAGGTACCAGTTGATGCAGCAGAACGCTTCCACCAGGAGCCCCACGCAAAATCCGACAAACTGAAGAGCGAGGCTGCTGCGAGTCTCACTACGATTCGGCGGGAGCGCGCTGAAGCTGCGGTGGAAGGCAATGTGAACTGGCACCTCGATCGCGACGAAGAGAAGGCACGCGCAGTATGCTTTTCGCCATCGAGATCGGAACCGAGAAGAAGGAAAACGCCACATTGCGACTGACTTGACTGACTTGGCCGTGTCGCGGTCGACTTTGTCCATAAACTTGCGCAAGGCGAGATCTTTAACGTCGGTGGAACTGGGCGGCTTTTCCCCTAAGTTGGACGCGCGGCGGCCAAGCAAGAAGGCACTCTTTCCGGCCGGGAAGTACGTCGTCACCGTCTCTTCGAAAACTCGGCGAGACAGCCACCATATCTCGCTTGGACTTTCCGCGACGAGTCGATGTGCTGATTTGCTTGCTCTCATCAGCGCGTAGTCCGCGTAAAAATTACCAGAGAGGAGTCGCCGCACCACAACGTTCTCAGAGTTGGAGACCCGAACTTCGCCAGCTTGAACAATCAGTAGCTCCTCTGCACTGTTGAAGTCCACGATGACTTGGTCCGAGGAGAAGAAGTCTTCTTCCAGCGCGTCAAGGATCGCTCTCAAGAAAGCTCCTTGGTGGTTCCGAAAGAATGGTATCTGTACATGATCCGCGATAGGTCAATAACAGCACATTACAAAGTCTGTAAACCACAGCTTTCGTACCCGTTTGACGTAGTTTTGCTTGATCTGGTGCGAACATTGCGCGCGATACCGATTCGGAAGTCCCACGAGCACACTTGATTCATCGACACCGTTCCTTGTTCGCTGCATATAGCGGAAGTAGGACGTCACATCATCCATGGTCGTCTTCGATAACTGTCTTGCTAGCACAAACTACAACGGTGGTAAGTTCTTATGCCAAACGTCAACAAAATACGCGAATCGAGCATACCTGGCGTGACTGCTCGAAGCGAGTCGCGGTGCTGTCATGCATGTTAGCGTCTCGCCGACTAAACACGAAGCCGGTGGCCGACAGGAAGCAAGTAGCCCATAGTCCACTTATGAACTGCACGATGATGCAGTAGTTTGTCTCCATCATAGTCGCTGGCACAAGGTCGCCTTGCCCCAGGGTCGTCACAGTTTTGGATGCCCAGTACATCGTTCTCACGTATTGGCGCCACTGCGTCCCTCGCTCCAGATCATCTTTGAGCACCCAGCACCCGGGGAACGGGAATTTGGGGCACTCGTCAAAGGCGATGCCGCATTCGTAGTGGGCAATGAACATGTACCCGGCAGCAGAAAGATGACACAGGTATAGCCCGATCCATATACCGTGGAAGACGAGTGCGACTGTGCTGAATGCGAGATTGCGCACGATCACCGATGACCGGAACTGCTTGAGAATGGCCTTCGAGAATAAATCCGGCAGCAAGTAGAACGCCATCACGAACCTGAAGATTCCTCCGACGTGCGATAGATTGTACTCGCCCGCGACACAAAGCAGGAGCTCCCACGGCGCGAGGACCAGTCCTTTTCCAAGGAGACGCACGACAGCAGACCGCCGAGAATTTTTCGTTACCCGCGCCTTGGCTACACGGAGCGATCTCGACTGGCTGAACGCCGAGCCTCCTCTGTCTTGTGTCCCGTCCCCATCCTCGACCATCAAGCCACGCTTCGTAGAGTTCCCCTCGGGCACGATCTTGGACGGCATGCGAGACATCATCCGGAACGTTGTCATGTCGGAAACTGCAGTCTTGCCATCGTTGCTCCCCCGTCGAGATGAAGTTGACGAGATCGTGTTGGAAATGCGTCGAAATATCAGCGGCATGAACTGGATAAGCGCCGACAATGCGTCCAAGATCGTGAAGATCGTCAACGCGACCGTCCAGACGTGGCGCGTCCTTGGTGAATTGAACGGGTCGAAGAAGAAGCCAATCCGCAGTGGCACAGCCAGCATCGTCGTCACAACATCAGCAAACTGCAGCGTCTGCAGCCACTGCTCGCGCCGATGGCCACTGCCGCTCGTGCCTTTCTTGGAGCCCGACGAAGGCCGTCGCTTGGGCGTCGGCGCCACCTTGCCACCGAGAAGCTTGCGCGACCAGCTCTGTAGACGCTTGGGCTTTTTGACTTGGACATGGGCGATTCCAAACTCGGCATTCTGGAGCACTTGGTCGTCGTCGTCAAAGGGCAACGCGCCGGCCGCCGTGGCGACGGTGGCCGTCGGTCCCCTCAGCTCCGCTCGACTCGCATGATGCGCCGACGGCCCCACGCCCGCCCCCGTGGGCCTTAGACGCTTGGTCATCGGCATCTTGACCGCTGAGCGAACTAGTTTCGTGGCGTGAGTATGGGCCGTGACGAAGTGCTCGCCGTCGATGCCGTCGGCGGTTGAAACGACGCTTAATTTAGCCCGCGACTCGGTCCACGCTCGATGCATCATCAGCATTGTCGCGAGCTTAAAAAAAGAGAAGTCATCGCGTCACACACCACTGAATCATGGGCTCTGTGTTCCCACGCACGCACCCCACGTCATCAGAGGCGTCCTTGGTCTGGCCGCGACGTATGAGGCACCCGAGGCACCATTTTTCGATGTTTGAGGCCGCGTTTTTCGCTCCTGGAAAAGCGGAAAACCGCGGAAACGCGTTACACACCTTCACCCTGGACTAGCAGTATGATACCACGCGTCATGTGCAGTTCTTGGTGTCATCATACGCAGAGAGAAGCCAATCCGACGCCCATGTTGCCCTTCGGTTGCGTCGTCGCGACACGGCGATGTTTTCGTTTTGAAGACTTCCCGCCTTTGACCGCCGTCTATTTCAGTACATTAATTTGTGACGCAGGATTTGTGACATCTCAAAAGCAACATTGGAACCTGATTTAGAGAAACGATAATGCCCAAAATAGAGATGTCAAAAGTTGATGTATTGAGCCATGGAGAAGGTGAGCTCCAAGGCTAAGCTAGACTAATGCAGCTCAAATCCGGACAAGCAAAAACAAAAGCAAATGGGGCTTTTCCCTCTAAAGCGCCAGCGCAACGGCGGCCACCGACACGGCGAGCGTCGCGAAGGCACCGACGACCGACGAAGGCGTTGCCGAGGAGGTGGCAGCAGGCGTCGTGCCGTTCGTCTTCTTGTTCACGCTGCCGGTCGCGCCGTTCTTGCCACCGAGATCCGAGGTGAGGTCGGTCTTGGTGGTCGGGGCCTTGGCGAGCGTCGGGAACGTGTACGACGAGTCAGTCTTGCAGTCGGCCGAAGCAGCCTTGCATTCGATACAGATCTGCGAGAAGCTCGAGCGCTTGCAGCCAAAGCCTGTGTTACACTTTGGCACGGTCTTGTAGCAAGGTGGGTTCTTCTCGGCGAGCTTCGCCGGGTCTGGCAGCGCCTTGAAGTTGGACAAGTCAGTCGCAGCGATCTGGGTTGACTCGAAGTCCTTGGACAAAAGCTCCTGGTAGATCGTAATCACCTTGTTGGCGCGCTCGCCGTTGGCCGTCGAGTTGAGCGGGTCCTTCCAGAAGTCCAGGCCCTTGTCCATCTTGCCGTTGGTCACCGAGCCGGCGAACTCGACGTGGTCGCTGCTAGCCTCGCACCACGTCGTGAAGTTGCCGTACAGCTTGCCGGACTCGTCCTTCAAGCTCGTGATACCGACGACATCATCGATCGGCACCCAGCCAAGGATATCATAGGCGTACGTGCACTCGACTCCATCCGGAGCCTTGCCGATGTCACACAGACCCTTGCGGCTGGCGGCACGGCAGGCGTTGTTGGCATCGGACTTTTCACCCCAGATCTTGAGCGGACACGTGTGCGCGAACGAGAACCAGAACGTGTTCGGGTATGGCGCCCGCACATCGTCGTTCTTCAGGCCACCGCCGACGAACGGACCGATGTTTGGGTATCCATCAACACCGTTGAACATCAGACACTGCTTTGGGAACACAGAGTCACCCTCGAGAGGCGTGCAGCGACCGTTATCCATCGGGATCATCGGGCCGTACTCTGGCACGTTCCAGTCCTCCGAAAACTGGGCGATGGTCTCGTTCGTCTGCGCGATCAGGATCTCGTACAGCACGATGTAGTTCATGTTGTTCTTGCGCTTGCAGCGCTCCTCCTTGGCGCGTCCGTTTTCGTTGATGCCTTCGGCCTGCACGTACATGAGCGCACCTTCGACCGACGCCGTGTTGACCGTGTCCATACCCGACTGGTAGCCCTTTTTCAGGTCGCCCTTGCCGAACTGGGACACGAAGCGGCCCTCAACCAGCTCTGGCTTGTCGGACTGCACACGCGCCTGCACAACACGCACGTACGGCATGTGGTAGTCCTCTCCGTACTTCTTCTGCTCCAGGTCATCAAGCGGCGACGGACCGGCGGTCGAGGCCGTGCTGCCGCTGCTGGTCTTCTTCGTCGTTGGCGCTGGCGTGGACGTCGTCGTAGACGTCGACGGCTTGGTTGTGGTCGCGTCAGGCGCCGAGGTCGACGTCTCCGTCGGCGCCTCCGTGGCCTTGTCGGTCGCGGCAGGCGCCGTGGTCGTTGGCGCTGGCGTCGTGGTGCTGTCGCTAGGCTTCACGGTGGCGTTCGAGTCCTCCTGGGCGTAGACGGCCGAGACCGCGGCAGCGGCGGCGAAGACAATGAGCGAGAGCTTCATTCTGGAGCCAGGAATCGGAGGGGTTCTGTGAGGGGGGCAGGCCGTCGATTGGGGAATGAGAACCGCCTGTGGGCTGGGCAGACTGACGGACGGACGGAGGTGGCTTGGCTTGGCTTGTGTGGGGCGAGTGCAGAGCGTGGCAGCGGCCAGGTGGAGACCTAGTCCCTGCTGCGGAGACGAGCTCTCTGCTGGAGTCCAGCCTGGACGGATGCATCGCTGATTGGCCGCGCAGAGACAAGACTGGTCGGAGAGGTCCAGTGGATGAGACATCGCGTTTCACAGGTCGATTAGACCAGATCCACTGATTTAACGTGACAGAATGCTCCAGATGGTGGAAGGTCGCAAGTGAGTTTGCCGTGTTGCGGGGTTTCTATGAACAAATCTCAGTGGGTTGTGGGTTCGAGCAATCGACCAATGGTGACGCCAGTATCAATCTTCACAGGGAAAGAGTGGCACGTTGAACCCTCCAACCCTGACCACCATCTTCAATTTCGGACCAGCGAAAAGAACTTGCACGTTTGCCCTCTAACCACCAAATATTCATTCATAAAGGTCATGCAATCGATAAAATCACAATTTGTTAAATGCGTTTCGGTAGGATATTCAGAGTATGACAATACCGACCCAAAGGGACTAGCGAACTGGCCCTCGTCACCAGACGCTGGCGTCAGAACTTTCTCGAGAACTCCATCCACGGAAAAGCGCACCCAGTCGCCCCAATGCGCCACCGAGGCCACGCTTGCTCCAGTCTAGTGCACCCACGACCTACAGCGTTGAAGAGAATAGAAAGCTGTGCCCTCGCGTCGCGTGGACGCTCGTCGCAGCATTGCCGGCGTCCCTCCAGTCGTTCTGTGTCTGGTCCAATAGTACTGTACAGTACAGTGTACGTAGCTCCTCATCGTGGCATTGCGGACGAAGGAGGATGAGAAAGGCAACCACGATCCCCAACTGTGCGCATGTATGTATACTGACTCAGTATTGCTGAGCCGCCCCCCTTCAACATTGCTCTTCTTCGTCCGGTCGCCTTCTACACAGCTCTATAGGTCTTCTTAGAGTGCGAGCACTGTGACCACCGACACGGCGAGGGCCGCAAAGCCACCAAGCGACAGCATGCTGGCAGCACCGGTCGTGGTCGTTGGCTTGGTCGTCGAGTTCGTCTTTCCGCTCACCACGCTGCCCGTGGCGCCGTTCTTACCGTCCAGCTTCGAGCCTGAGGTGAGCTCCTCTTCCTTCTTCGCGGTCTCAGCCTTCTTCAGCGTTGGGAACTTGTACGATGGGTCAGTCTTGCATCCGTCAGCAGCCGACTTGCACTCCAGACAGATCTGCGCAAAGCTCGAGCGCTTGCAGCCGAAACCAGTGTTACACTTCGGCACGGACTTGTAGCACGGCGGGTTCTTCTTGGCGAGGTCCGCCGGGTCCGGCAGCGCCTTGAAGTTCTTGACATCAGCACCGTCGATCTGCGTCGACGTGAACTCCTTCGACACGATCTTCTGGTACATCTCGATCACCTTGTTAGCACGCTCACCGTTCGCCTTGGAGTCCTTCGGGTTCTCCCAGAATGGAAGACCCTTCTCCATCTCACCGGTGGTGGTGCTGCCGGCGAACTCGACGTGCTCACTGCTGGCCTTGCACCACGTCGTGAAGTTGCCGTACAGGTTGCCCGAGTCATCCTTCAGGCTGGAGATACCGACGACGGTGGCTGATTATCCGTCCTAAAAGTGTCCAATTTTGTCCTATAAATCCTAAAATTCCCGGTAATTTTCCGGAAATATAGGACAGAATTTCGGACACGAGCGTGCCGGGTGAATCTCATGCACCAGAGAGCGCTTAGA
>JAADXB010000625.1:0-11382 GCA_023337495.1 Pythium diclinum
CAGAATGGACCAAACAAAACCGTTTTGGGGACTGATTAGATGTTGTGCGTGACCTTAGGGACCTATTTGACTATGTCCAAAGTTTTTAGGGACTGATTAGTAGCAGCACTCCAGAATTAGGGACTGATTTGTTAAAAGGCCCCAAGTGGCGGCCACATCCGATCCGAATACTGACTCCCTCATCGTCATCCTATAGCAATGCCGCCACCCCTCCATCCCATCAATCCTAGTGATGCCTGCGCAAGTTAGTACCATTTCCTTCAAGACTGGATACTGAACACGATAGTTACGTGTCGGATCCACTCGAGCGGGAGCACCACGGTATAGTTTCTCATCCAACCAACAATAGAGGATGGAGGATTTGAGAGTTTGTGCTCGATTCCATGGCCAGCAAGTCAGCCATCTCGTTGTGGTGTGCTAAAGTTGATGGCGATATCCTGACCTGTCTTGCACTTGATGTTTCACTATTATACCGCAGTAGTCACTCATACTGACACCCGTGAATCAGTTTGGCTATCCACACAGACGCCATTAATAGTATGCAGCTCGCACACTCGAAGCGGCTTCCTTCCTATCAGCGGCATCAAAGTCAGCGACATGGGTGTCTGTCCATTAATACAGTACGCAGAAGCACAGCATTGCAATGCTTCGACTTGACCATTCAGCGTAAACTGCGTGGACGTGGCAAATACTCGTGGTGTTTGTTGCCGCGCCAGCATCCCGAGGACAAACAAGTGTCATCCTTGAACTGCTCGCCGACTTGACGATCCAGCGTAAACCTCGGGGACGTTTGTTCATACTCATCATACTCCTCAAGGACAAAAACTTGAGGTGCACATGTGATCAGCCCCACACTATGGATAGGCTCTCTTCAGTCTTGTCCGATGGTACCCAGTTGCGGACAGCTGACCAGGGATGGCAAACTAAGTTTTTAAATTTGGTTTTTCTTGTTGTCTCACCACTGTCTCCAACTATTATACCGTCTGTCGGATGGCGTCTGTCCACCTTCAAGCATCAAGCGATTAAACCCGCACAGTTGTGTACAGTTCCGATGCTTGCACCACAGTGTGGTGCAAGTGTGGTGACCGCACAGGCCTGATGTAGACGTTGTGTAAACTGGGCTACGGTATCGCGAGCGGGAGCAAATCGGTTTCTTGGCTCCCCACCGGGCTGCGTGCATCTTCCCACCAGACCAATCCCTAGGAAGTTCTAAACGAGCCGATCATCTGCCCCATCCATCGCAACGATTACTGTGACCCCACCCACGATGTTATCCTTTGCCGCACAATCGTGGATGCATTATTTTAATAATGCATCCACGATTGTGCGGCAAAAGCTATATAATAAGCTCTTTGCAGCCAATCTGTCACTCTTGATGGTCCAGTGGCAAACTACGTTTGCTGCCTCGGTCTGTGAGGCCGGCGAGAGATTGCTGCGCCGGCGACCTTGAGTCCCGTGAACTGCTCATTCTTCAATCTGCCAAGCGCGTCACCAAGTGCCTTCCTCACACCAAGTTTCGTTTCCAAGACCAACATGCAAGTTCTCCGCATTCTCGCCTCCGTCGCCACAGTGCTCGTCGTGAGCGTTGTCCAGGCCGACACCTCGCTTCGTGAGGAGACCAAGACACTGGACCAACTCTACCAGGAGGCCATCGCGGAAGGCGGCAGGCTCGTCGTGTACCACGGGGGCGACGTCGCTGCGACCCCGGCGGATGGTACGACGACCGCGTTTCACGCCGCGTTCCCAAAGATGAACCTCACTATGGTCATTGACTACAGCAAGTACCACGATGTTCGTGTGGACAACCAGCTCGCCCGTGATGAGCTCGTGCCAGACATCGTCGCGCTGCAGACGCTGCAGGACTACCCACGCTGGAAGAAGGAGGGCAAGCTGCTCAAGTACAAGCCTGCGGGCTTCTCCAATATCTACCAAGGCTACGTCGACCCAGACGGAGCCTGGGTCTCGCACTCGACCTTCACGTTTTCGTACTTCTACGACACGGCCCTGCTCAACGCTAGTGGATTGCCGATCCCGAAGAGCGCCGAGGACTTAGCCAACCCTATCTACGCCAACCAGATCGCATCGACGTACCCGCACGACGACGACGCAGCTCTCTTCGTGTACTCGCAGTACATTGAGAAGTACGGCTGGAAGTGGCTCGAAGGTCTCATGAAGAACAACCCGCAGTTCGCTCGTGGCTCCAACACGCCAGGTCTTGCCGTTGGCGCCAAACAGAAGGCGATCGGTGTGGCCGGTCGTGGACCGAGCGTGCCAACAAATGTGGACGTTGTTGGCAAGGACGCCGACTCACCGTACCTGTCCTGGGGCCAGCGCATGGCCATCCTTAAGAAGGCCAAGCACCCGGCTGCCGCCAAGCTCTTCCTCAACTGGATTGTCTCCAAGGAGAGACAGACGGCTCTGGGTCCGATCAACTCGCGCACGGACGTCAATGTGACCACCGGCCCTCGCGCGTGGGAGATCCCACAGGCTTCGGTCTCAAAGTTCCCTGCGTTCATGGAGGACCGTGCGAATGTTGAGCGCCTCAAGGCGACGATGGCGCTGTACTTCGGTGAGGTCCAGGGCAAGCCGAGCCCAGGCGTACTCGGTCTGTTCCCAGGCTTGTAAGTGCTCAGCTTTGTTTCTTCGACCACGCTCGCTTTCTTTGGGAATTCCGTGCTCAATGAAAGTGATCTAAATGAAGGTGATGCTAACGCGCGAAGAAATCAGAACGACGAGAATGAGAGAAGTTAAGCAGCGAGATCGTCCCAAAAAAAGGAAGAAAAAAAAGAGTGATAATACAAACGATCGCTTCGACACTAGCGCATCCATCGGTTACAGTAGTTTGCTGTCAAATCCGTCCTCAGTTGGTGGTTTGTTTAACTCATGAGTTCAACTTCAATGGTTTGTTTAGCTTCGCTGGAATCAAAACATATTTCGACATAGAAGGGGACATGGGTCGACGGGCGACACAGCGGCACTACGAAACCGTACGAACGATGCCTAAATCCATGCTCGAGCCCACAACTGGCTGTTTGCTATAGCTCGGACCCCAGTTTCAATGCCGACCGAGCTCGCGGCTGGGTGTTTACTTGAGACACATGGCGGAAGCAGATAACCTCAACCACGACGCTGATGTGGTTTCAAGTCACGAGCGTCGCCAAGGCGGTTGATGAGTTTCATTTGTCACTCAACGTCAAGCCAAAGCGTAAGGACGAGTACCTACTCGACAACATCCAGACGCTCACCTCATAAGGGTGAGACAGATTGACGCAGTACAAGTGCCTCTAGTGGTCCTGACCTCCCCCACCGCTGGGCTGAGATCTCGCCGTCGCGGACATCGGTGCCGCTCTTGCCACGGTGTCGTGGTCTTCGATCGCTCGCCTGCCGGCCAGTGCTAGTCGTGACCGCCTCCTCCTCCACAAGATCAAGGGGCTGCGGTTATCCGGCTGGGATCGCACGCAGAACCGCCGAGGATGCCCACACTGTCCGACGCCGGTACCCGGCGTCGATCTCGGCCACACGTACCACATCATGTGGTACTGTGGTGGAGCTCAGGCTCTCTGGCGCCAGCTCCGTGCCGCCTGGGACTGCCTCGGCGGCTTCTCGACGGCTACTGAAGCGGCCTTCCGTGACGCGGTGTTTTCTCTCCGCATTCGACAGACGCCGGCCGTCGCGTGGTCCTTCATCGGTCTCCGCGGCGTACCAACCGACCTCATCCCGCAAGTACATGCCGTCGTGGCCCTGGTGTGGCAGCAACAAGTCCTCGGCTGCTTTCGCCAGATCTGGCGCTGGAGGCACAGCACCACAGATGACAGCTTGCCGTGGACTTTGGCGGTGGCCAGCTCCGCCCTTCGCGGCGCTCTCAGAGCAGCGTTCCATCAAGTCAGCAACACCCTGAATCAGGCGCCGGAGTTCATGGCACCTCTCCAGCGGATGCTCCACGGGCTACAGCGGCAACAACTCGAGGCTGAGCCGGCGGTAAGGCGCAGTGTCCGCCACGCCACCGACCAGTTCCTGCTCTTCTTCGACGGCGGGTCGCGCGGCAACCCAGGCCCAGGCGGTGCGGGCGCGGTCATCGTCCGGGTGGACGCCTTTGGCGGGCGCCCACACGTCGTCTGGGCGGCTGCCATGAGCCTCGCCAGCCCAACAACAACGAACAACCAAGCCGAGTACGTCGGCCTGGTGACCGGGCTTCGGTACGCGTCCGCCAAGCGTCTCCAGCCTCTCTCCGTCATCGGCGACAGCGCCATGATCATCAACCAGCTCAGGGACCATCGAGCCCCCAAGAATGACGCCCTTCGGGTCCTCTACGGCAAGGCGCGCATCATGGCCGACGTGCACAAAGTGACCAACTGGCGTCACCACGTCAGAGCCTTCAACAAGATGGCGGACTGCGCCGCGAATCTTGCAATGGATTCCAAGAGTAGCGTTCAGACGCTGCACCCCACAGCTCGCCCAATATGGTCCGAGCTTCGGACGTATCTCGCCGAGGACGTCGCACAGTGGCAGGCCTACACTTATCCAGGTCTGACTAGCTCAGGTTAGTCTCCTCCTCTAGCTATAGATGTTCGCAAACGACGTAACTCAATAGACTTCACTTTCAAGCAAACTTTGCGGCTTCGTCGAAGGCGACGGGCATCCCAATCCGAGAAAGTGCAACATCCAAGAAAGTGCAGCATCTGATCCCAATCTGAGTGGGAAATCGGAATGATGGTGAAAATATTCCTTCAAAAATGATATTCTACTACAGTACATTACAGAGAAAACATCGCCATTTTCAGTCGAGAGCGAGCGACAGCGTGGCACCATGGTCGGAGGTGACGCTGCTGCGCTGCTGGACGATGGAGAATGGCGAGCTCTTGCGCTTGATACCCACGCGCAGGATGACGCGGCGACGCTGTCAGAGGCGCTGACGTTCGTCGATGAGTGTGGGCTCGTGAGTCTTGAGGATCTGGGCATCGGCGGCGATCGAGAGCTCGTCACCAACAGCTCCATGTCGTCAGAAGACGGGCAGAGTGGCAGCTCATCAGCGTCAATACCATCACCTGAGCCAGTCGTGGTAAATGCAAAGAGGCGCAGCAGCCTGCGCCAGAAGGAAGAGCTCCAGTATCTGCGCTCGACGGTGGCGCAGCTCGAGCAGGAGCTAGCACTTCTCAAGACTCCGGCCGACAGACTGCTGACATCCCCACTCGTCAGTGTGTGGGAAGACATCGCCACACGACAGTCAGACGAGCGGCGAAAGGCGGAGGTGGAGAACGTGAAGCTGCGGATACTTCTGGAGGAGCAGCTACGCGTCGCCAAGAACTTCGAGCGTCTGCTGAAGAAGCGAAGCCTGGCCGAGGTGAGTAGATAACATCCATGGTTTCTAACTCTTGATGGTACTCACGGTGCTGTTGTTGTTGTGTAGTTCTTGGGGCCGTCACCACCGCAGATCGAGTCGCTCGGACGCCTGGCAGACGACACTGTGGGAGGGGTGTGGGATCTTCTCAAGAAGATGCATGGAGAAGTCGACAGCATCCTCTCGAGTGCTCGTTTTGCATCAAGCGAGATGCCTTTCCGAGATCTCAAAGTCCGTATTGATGACGGTTCCGGTACAGTTGTGGAAGCCGTGGAGAAGCGGATCGCTCCGTTTGAACTCCAGGACTTGGCGCAGGCGACGTGGCACCAAATGGCTCACCACACACACGCTGATGGCGAGACCCACCACGGTCATGTGAGTTTCACGCCTTCTATTGTGGATATTATACGTGACTGGTGGATTCTAATGGTGGTTTTGTGTGGCTGAGCAGCACGTGCATGTTGACGAGGACCGTTTCACGAGAGACTTTGTGATCGAGCTCAATTCTTCACGAACCAAGCCGAGCTTTACCGGTACGATCGTCTCCCAGCGGTTCGTTGAGGAAGATCGTGTCGTTTTCGTGTGGATATCGACCATGAAGCCTACGGACTCAACTGACGAAGCGGAGGGCATGCGGCAGACGGCGTACGTGGTCCTTACTAAGGAAGAAGATGCCAACGACCAGTCCGCGACTCTTCTGCAGGCTTTACTGGCGTTCCAGCTGAACAGCAGCGACGACGACCAGCAGAGTCTAGCCGTCGGAGCCCTCACGAACTTCGTGCTGAATTCAGTGAGTCTCCACTTTGAAGAAGCCCGACAGAATGTGGAGAACGCGCTGCTGCTGAAGAGCAGGAACTCGGTGCAATACTGAGATCTCACAGTGTGGTTATATCGGCAAGGAACATATACTTGGTTGGCTATTTCGTCAATTTATTATTAAACCTGTCTATTTGAATAGCTCAGGTTAGAGTCTGTGAAACTGGATATGTGAAGCAAACTGGTTGCATCGAACTGAGCATTTATAGAATTTACTGGGTGTCGTGACCTCTGTAATCCTATTCAGGATCTTCAATATTGCGAAGAACGCGTCGGCAACGAAGAAGCAAGACGATGACGTGGACGCCGCGCGAGGACGCCACGCTCCTGTGCGCCAAGACCAGCCACCGTGGACTTCTCACGCCTGCGCTGCAGCAGGCGCAATGGCAGGAGGTGGCGTTTTACGTGACGGCGTCGAATGGTGCGGTCGTGCGGTTGGCAGACGCGTGTCAAGAACGATACAAAGCTCTCTTGGAGGCGGCAAGAAACACGGAGAAGACCCAGTGGCCAGGCGACGAGAGTCTTCACAAGCTACTCCAGGCGGCTCTGGAAAGGGAGGGGGCTTTGCGGTGTGTGGGACCAAAGGCAGCAAGCAGCGGGGCGAAGGAGAACGGAAGGCCTGGCTCAGCTGAAGTGACTGGTCTGGCTGCTCCGCGAGCAGCTACAAGCAAGCGCCCGAGACAAGACGACGCACCAACAGTTCTCGCCCGTGAACATGACGAGATCATTCTGCGTGTGGCCGCGGAAACGACCTCGTCTTCTAGCGAAGAGTGGCTGTGGAGAAAAATGACCAAATGCGCCAAGGCAGAGTCAATGACCCATGTACCAGCGAAAGTATGGAAGGCCCGGTACCACGAACTCCTCGAGATGAACGATGAAGCTATTCGGGCACGGTTCGAAGGTGATGACACACTGTGTCTGCTTCACAACTGTGCCCGGACGCTCTACGAAAGCCGAGTCAGACTGATTGGCCGAGGGTTTGCAGACAACCGCACCTCTCGACCAGTCACAGAGGCCACGGAGATGCCAATCCGTTGCGAGAATCGTTCGGAATTGTGTCGTCATCGTCCGATCGCCATCCGCTCAACAGTGAAAACGCCTGCTGTGGTGGCTTTGCAGTCGTCGACGCCGCACACGCTGGAGCAAGAGACGACGCGCTTGGAAGCGCGTGCCAGCACGTCGTCGCAACTCGAATTAGCCGCTTCAAGCAACAGCTCCGAGACCTCGCACACAAGCCCAAGGCCACTTGTGGAGGGCAGCTCATTGTCACGACAGAAAGACGCGCCTGCAGCACAGCAGGGGCATCAAGCCTCTGAAGAGGATATGGTGGAGCTCAAGAAGATGGTTGCACTGATGACCTCGGATCTCGCGTTGATTTCTGCGAATGTGACCCAAGTGGGTTTGGAGAACGCCGAGTTGAAAAAGGACGTGGCAACTTTACGGGTTGAAGTGAGCCAAACCAACCGTGAGCTGGCGGCAACAGCCAAGGAGATGACTACCTTACGAGCTAAACTCGAGCAAGCCAATGTTGACAGGATGGCGCTTCAAGTAGCAGTAGAAGCCAAGTCGCTCCCGACCGTCGCCACGATACAACGAGAATGGACCGAGTTTCAAGACGAGCAACGCGAAAAAATCGAAGAGATCTCGAGTACCCTTACAGCAGAAATCGAGAGCTTGACGATGGCAACTGCCAAAGCTGTCGACGAACTCTCGACAAGGTGCCGAGACGCGACGGCGGCTGAACGCGAACGCCACGCCATTCTCTTCGAAATCGTAGAGACCGAGATACTAAAGCGTGAAGAACTCGCAGACTTTCTGACGAAGCATCAGATAAAGTACGAAACGGACAAGCACGACCTCGCCGTCAAGACCGAGAAGCTACGAGCCAAATGTGAGAGAGATCAACAGGCGCGAGAGGAGTCGATGATATGGTTCCAGGAGGAAATCCAGCAGGAGCTGGCCAAGTTGCGGGACGAAGTGAAACACGAGGTCAGCAAGAACGATCGGCTTCTACTGACCATGCAAGACGAGCTCAAGTCGGGTCTGGAAGGGCTACAAGAAGCCATCAACAGGCAACAAGACGAAGCGAAATGCCATTCGCTGGACCAGTACGTACATATGACGCTGCAACACACGGCACGAGCTTCGCAACGACATTGACAAAGAACGCCAGGAACGATCACAAGAGTTCACGATGCTGTTCCAGAATATCCAAAGAGTCGCATCCGGCGATTGAAGACCTGCGCATCCACGCACACCCACCACGGACACGTGAGTTTCATGGCTTTGAATGGCCCCTCAAGAATCCCGACCATACTCAAATCAAGTCAAATTGTTGCAGAATTGTGCCCCGCGGCAGACGGCGTACGTGGGCCTTACTAAGAAAGAAGATGGACAGAACGACAAGCCAGCGACTCTTCTACGGGCTTTACTGGTGTTCCAGCTGAATAACAGCGACGACGAACAGTAGAGTCGAGTTGTTGGAGTCCTCACGAACTTCGTGCTGAATTCAGTGAGTCTCCACTTCGAAGAAACCCGACAGAATGGGGAGAACGCGCTGCTGCTGAAGAGCAGGAACTCGGTGCAGTGCTGAGATCTCACACTGTGTCTATATCGGTAAGGAAAAGTGATTTATTGTATGTATCTGCTATTGCGTAAGAAAGCCGTCTATTTCAGAAACACTTTGTTCTAATATTGTGAAACCTAATACTGCTGATAAACTGGCTGCATCCAACGTGATGTTCGCTCAAATTACTTCGTATCTTGACCTCTGTAATCCGATGCTTGATCTTCAAGATAAGATGATGTGGGCGTCAGTTCCATTTTTCCGTTGAGAACATTGACAACCTCGAAGCAAGACGATGACGTGGACACCACGCGAGGACGCCGCTCTCCTACAAGCCACGACCAGCCATTCTCTACACCTCTCGCCAGCACTGCAGCAGGCGCAGTGGCAGGAGGTGGCGTTCCACGTGACGCAGGTGAATGGTGCGGGCTTCCGGTTGGCAGACGAGTGTCAAGAACGATACAAGGCTCTCTTGGAGACGGCAAGAAACATAGAGAAGGCCCAGTGGGCAGGCGACGAGAAGACCCACGAGCTTCTGCAGGCGGCGCTTGTGAGGGAGCAGACTTCAGGCGGCTTAGAGCCAACGGGAGCAGGGGGAGGGACGAAGGAGAATGAAAGTTCGACCACGCTGTCAACAGGCTCGGATGGCTTCACTGGTGTCACGACAGAGCATGCAGCTACAGGCGACCGCCCGGGAGAAGACGAAGACGGAACCGACGCATCACCAGTGCTGACGCGTGGGCATGACGAGATCATTCTGCGTGTGGCCGCGGAAACAACTTCGACTTTTAGCGAAGAGTGGCTGTGGAAGAAGATGACGAAGCGTGCCAAGGAAAAATCCATGATTGCTGTGCCCACAAGAGTGTGGAAGGCGCGGTACCATGAGCTTCTCCAGATGACCGACGAAGCCATACAAGCACGGTTCGAAGGCAGTGAAAAGCTGTGCGAGCTTCTCAACTGTGCTCGGACGCTCTACGAGAGGCGGATCAGACTGTTTGGCCGAGCGTTTGTAGACACCAGCCCATGTCGACCACTCACGCTGGCCATGCAGACGCCGCCCAGTCGCGAGGATGATTCGAGAGTACGTCCCCCTGGTACGTTCGTCAGCAGCTCAACCGTGGAAACGCCTACAGCTCAGGCTCCGCAACAGTCGACGGCCAACTCGCTCGAGCAAGAGAATATTAAGGCCAATGAATCACCGCAACTCGAGACGTCAGGTGGTGTTCAAACAACCAGTGCTGGGCCCAATGAGAGCCGAAGTCCGACCAATTCCGCGGAGAAGCGTCCTCTGACACCGATCGCAAAGGGATCGACGCCTGCCTCCGATGAGCTGCCAAGTGCTCCATCAACTGGTTCACTGACGTCGCCCACTGCTGCCGTGATGATTGCGGCTGGTGGTGGTTCCAGTGTGGCTGTTAAGCAAGTGGCTTCACGTAAGTGTCCGCGAGAGTTCGAAGGACCACAAGTGCTGACGCGTGAACACGATGAGATCATTCTTCGTGTGGTCGCCGAGACGACTTCAACTTCTTCCGAGCGTTGGGAGTGGACGAAAGTGTCGAGGCACGCCGCGGCATCAACAATGATCTACATCCCAGCATCGGTATGCAAGGCCCGATACCATGAGCTTATCAAGATGAGCGACGGTGAGATCGACGCACGATTTGCAGGCAATCAAAAGCTGTGCGATCTTTTGAAGACGGCGAAAAGCGACAACGGAAGAATCAAGTTGCTGGGGAAATGGCATCCAGATGCAGTCGTATGGACGGGAGTCAGTCCGCAATCGTCGGAGACTCTGGCCATGCAGGCCACTCAGTTGTTCCCGCAGCCCATGAATACTGGTGGTCCATCCGTCTCAAGCTCAACTGCGAGCTTGCCTGCAGCACTGGCTTCACAACTGTCCACGCCCTCATTATTGGATCAAGAAATGACGACCACTGAAGCCAATGAATCATCGGCAACCGAGTTGGCGGCTCCAAGCAACACGTCTGGGAACACGCAGACATGTCCGGAATCATTTCAAGAGAACAGCGCATTGCCACGGCCGGAAGAGGAAGCTGGGGTCGAGCCTGAAGCACAGCAGGAGCAACACATCGCTAATGAGGATATCGCGGAGCTCAACGAAATGGTCGCGCTGATGACCTCAAGCTTCTCATCTGTATGTGCGAACGTGACGCAGGTGACGTTGCAGAACGCCCAGTTAACAAACGACGTGGCCACTGTACAGTTCCAACTGGATGAAACGAACCGAGCGCTGGCGGTAGCGGCAACCGAGATGGCTGTCGTACGCGCCCAACTCGAGCAAGCCAAGGATGCCAAGACGGTGTTCCAAGCAGTGGAAGCCAAGTGCGTCGAACTTGTCGCCACACTGCGACGCGAATCCATCGAGTTTGAGGTCGAGCAGCGGGCAAACATCGAAGATATCTTGAGAAACCTCAGGAGAGAAATCGAGAGCGTGCGGGAGGTACAGCAGACAAACCACAACGCTATCAACGAACTCTCGACGAGGTGCCAAAAGAATACGACAGCAGAACGCCAACGCCACGCCATTCTCTTCGAAATCATCGAGACAGAGATGCTCAAGCGTGAAGCACTAGTAGCCCATTGGAAGAAACTCCAGACCAAGTACGAAACGGACAAGCAAGAACTCGCAATTGACGTCGGG
>JAADXB010000626.1:0-11345 GCA_023337495.1 Pythium diclinum
GCTTCTGCGTCTCATGTTCCACATGCCCAGCGTCCACTACAAGGGCTCGATCCTGCTCTTCGGCTCGCTCACGATGGTCGGCTCCGTGCTGATCAACGTCATCTCGGCGTTCACCATCACGAACGGCCACATTGGCGAGATCTTCTCGTACATCTCGGCCGTGTGTGTGCTGATCGGCGTGATCTCGTGGGTCATCGTCGGCATGGACACGTCGTTCGTCGACGGCGCCAAGATCTCACGCGGTGGCAAGTTCGACGACGACGCTGTCGACGGCTACAAGCGTCTCTTCCGCTGCTTCCCATTTGCTGCCTACACGATCATTTGGCAGTGTGCCTACGACCAAACCGACGCCAACTTCCAGTCGATCACGCAGCAGTGTGACTTGCGCTGGAGCTCGAGTGCCCCCGACAACAGCCAGGTGCCAGGCGCGATGCTCGGTGTCTTCGATCCTATCGTCATCGTGATCTGTATCCCACTGCTCGACTCCGTCGTGTACCCATGGTACACGCGCAAGTTCGGCAAGCGTCCGTCGCAGTTCGGCAAGGCGACTACTGGTCTCATCGTCGCTGTCATTGGCGTCGTGTGGGCTGGTATCTTTGAGATCATTCGTCGTAACGCTGGCCCATTGAAGCGTGAGGACGGCTCGCCGATCCTGGACGACGGCAGTGGCCAGCCCATGAACGATATCTATTGGGCTGCCGCCATCCCGAACTACGTTTTCATTGCGTTGGCCGAGTGTCTCGTGAACGTCACGGCCTACGACGTGTTCTACTCGAACGTGCCCATCTCGCTCAAGAGCTCGTCCATGGCTGTGAACTTGCTCATGTCGTCCATGGGCAGTACCCTTACGTCGGCGTTCACGATCATGTTCCGTCCGTACTTGGAGTTTGACGACCTGAACAAGGACAACCTCGAGTACATGTACTTCACCATGGGCGCCGTGAGTCTCGTCAACGTCATCGCGTTCGTGGTCACGATGCGCAAGATGAACTTTGGCATGGACTCGTCGCTGGCCCACGACGATGATTTGGAGCTGCTGCTGGACACCAAGGACTCGATCGCATCACGCAAGAGCGTGGCCGAGATGAAGTGAGGAAACAAGTAGCCGCTGCATAATATAATACACTCCGATTATAATCCACATCTCTCTCTACGTCCCACAGTACGTCAAGGTATTCAGCAGGCCCAGTCAGCGGATATATCTCACCTTGACTTCCTCGAGCCTGGGCTGATCACGAGAACGTCGCGTTGTTAACATGGACGTGTTGGCTCTTGGGCTAGCTTTCCTTTCATCATTTCACCTAAGACTCTTCTAATGAGACCGTCACGTGGGACGCGGTGGCTGGTCGTGTGGGCGGCGCTGGGCTTCGTCCGCGGCGTCATGATGGCTGCCGTGTGCACGGAGACGACCGGCAAGCCCGCGCCGGCAGTCGTCACGGCCATGGCGTCCACGAAAGACCCAGCGGAGACCGTGTGGGTGCTGCAGCCCAACTGCTCCTTTGAGGCCACGACTTCCTCCGAGTCGATGGCGCTCACACGCCAGGACATCGACCGCATCGACAGCCTGCCGTCGTCTCTCGTCGACTTGTGCGCCACCTCTGTCTCTATGTTGCTTGTATCGGCTTTCTGATGTTGGTGTGTGCGTGTGGACAGCACGAGTGGGCTCAATCCACTATCAAAAGGCGCTGACTTCTCGTCCTCGCCCCTGCTCAACACCATGTACGTGACGGTCTCACCATACAATAACGCTGTCGTTTTCGAGTGGACGTGGCTGCTGACTGCTGGTTTTGATCCAGATACATCAGTCAGTTCTCCTCGTCCATGATCAACGCCCTCGTGTTACCGCCCGCACTCACGCGCATGTACGTATCGACGTTTGTGGGGAAGTGGTTTCCTCCACTAGCTGATTCGATGCTTGGCTTGCTGTTTGATATCAGAGACCTGGTCAAGGGGCAGCTCACGTCCGTCGACAACGTGGTTTTCCCCGACCAGCTCGAAAGCCTGTGAGAAGATCAATGGGTTTTGGCTAACGTTAGTGAGACCATGGCTGACTGGTGGTGGCTCAGTTTTCTAACAGGCAACAAACTCACCAGCATTGACCCCTCGCGGCTGCCCAAGAAGCTCATGAAGCTGTACGTCTCTCCGTTCTCTCTCCTGATCTCTTCCATTGAGCTGACCGCGCTTCGTGTCCTATGCAGCTCGATCCGCAATGATACTTTCGCGTCGCTGAGCCGCATGACGTTCGGCGACTCGATCAGGTGGCTGTGAGTCTCTTCTGCTTGTCTTGGTTTTGCTTTTGTGGCCCAGTGAGATGCTGATGAAATATACCGCGCAGGGACTTTTCCAACTGCTCGATCTCGTCCGTCAAGGGCACCAAGTGGTCACGCTCTCTGCAAAATCTGTACGAACCTCCAGCGCTACATCCAGTGAATCGAGAGCTCACGTGTTTCTTGCTGCTTTCAATCGTAGAAACCTCGAGCAGAACTTCATCACCGAGTTCGAAATCCGCCAGTCCGACGTGACGCTGATCGCCAATCTGACCGCGTTCCTGGGGAACTGGACGCTCGCCGGGTGCTCCACGCCTGGCGCTGAGCTCACCGTCGTCAAGACCATCAATCCCAACGCCCAGCAGTGGACCAGGCAGCAGATCTGCGTGATCAGTGGTGCGTTCGAGGTCAGACTCTTCGTGAATAGCATCACTGACTCTGCTTTTGGATTCAGACGCTCGGTTTGACGAGTTGTACGGGACGAATGCAACCAGCAGTAGCAGTGAAAGTGGAAGCGGCTCGTCCTCCAACGCCGTCGTCGTGCCAACGCCGCGCTCGAGCACACCAGAGACCCAGGAACCTACTACCGCAGTCGACGCCCCACGCAAGACGCTCGTGGTCGTGGTCGCCAGCGGAGGCGGCTTCGTCTTCCTCGTCGTGCTTCCGCTGTGCTTATACCGCGTCCGACTCAAGAAGAAGACGAAGATGAAGAAGAATCACAGCAGCATCTCCCCGACGGGCAAGTCCGGCTCTGTCTACACTGCTGCGACCACGGACGACGATCGAAACGACCGACCAGAGTCTCCCATTCCACTGGGACTCGTCGTAGCCGAAGAGTTCCTGCCCAATGACGTCCGCAGCGACCCCGCGTTGGTGCCCCACCGCATCGCGCGTCAGGATCTCCACATTGGTGACGTGATCGCACGCGGAGGCTTCGGCGTGATCTTCCGCGGCCGCTTCGATGGACAGCCAGTCGCCGTCAAGCAAATGCTGCCTGGCACGTGGCAAAACACGGCGTTGCTGAGCCGCTTCATGGACGAGATCCACTTGTGCGCGCGTATGGACCACCCCAAGATCGTGGCGTTCGTCGGACTCGCGTGGAGCCGCCTGCGGGACCTCTCGGTGGTGATCGAGTTCATGCCCGGCGGTGATCTCCACGGGTATCTCCACAGGCAACGCACGCCTCCGTCTTCTATTGACTGGTGTGAACCGTGGACGTCCGCAGGTATCTCCACAAGCAAGATGACGATTGCACTGGACGTGGCGGAGGCTGTCGTGTACCTGCATTCGCTGCAAACGCCCGTAATCCACCGCGATCTCAAGGCCCGAAACGTTCTGCTGGACGCCGACGGCAACGCCAAGCTTAGCGACTTTGGTATCAGTCGAGAGGTGGTGATAGATGAGACCATGACTGGCGAGATCGGCACCGTGGCGTGGATCGCGCCAGAGGTACTCAGGGGCGAGAGATACAGCGAGAAGGCCGACGTGTACTCGTTGGGCGTGCTGCTAGTAGAGCTCGACAAGTGCAGGCATCCGTACGCCGGCCATGCGGCTTTGAAGGCAGCAGCGAGCAGCCAAGCGGACTCTACCGGCTCCAAGGTGGTCAACAAGAACACGCAGATCGCCGTACTCGTGAGCACGGGCAAGCTGCAGCCGCGTGTGGGCAGCGAGTGTCCGGAGCCCGTGGCGAAGCTGGTTGCCCAGACTGTGAGCCACAAGCCGAGCGAACGCCCAACAGCGATGGAGGTTTTCTATAAGTTGCGACAGGCCCGAAAGATGCTGGAAAGACGGCGAGGCACGCTAGTTTGATGGAGATATGCACAGCAATCGAGTAACTGACTGATAGCCTGTCCGTCAGCCCAGAGGAGGAACAGAATGAGGAAAGTCCCTAGTGAATGAGGAAAGTCCCTAGTGACGTGGGGAGATTGTGAAGCTTTCATTCGCTCTACAGAAGAGCCCATCGACTTGTGATTGGCCATCTTCGCAACTTCAACTGACGTTGAAGTTAAACGGCCTGGGAAAAGGCATTGGTTGTTGTTTGGCTCCAGAGAGGGTTCAGTCATTTCCCAAGTTGCCATGAAGTCGCCACTGCTTCAGGCAGAAGTATCCGCGTCTGTCGTGGACATCGTCGTCTCCGCGACCCATGATGCCGACCACACGACGACGCAGTTCACGCTGCTGATCGGCGGCATGACCTGCAGCTCCTGCGCCAGCACCGTCGAGTCCGCACTCGCTCAGGTCCCCGGCGTGCGCTTCGCCGTCGTGAACGTCGCGACTGAGAAGGCGACAGTTACTGTTGACGACGACGATCTTGTCGGGGTCAGAGACCTCCTTGTTGCTGTCCAAGACGTGGGTTTTGATGCCAGCGTGCTCACGGATGCCGCCAACAATCAAGAGGCGCTGGAGCAGCAGCGTCAACGCGAGCGGCGTCGCTACAAGCGCGATTCTATGCTGTCAGTGATTTGCGTCGTGCCCATTCTCGTGCTCATGCTCGTGCTGGAGCACATCCCTGCAACTCACCACGCACTCATGAAGACCCCTCTACGAGGCCTCTCGTGGATGGTGCTGCTGGTCGCGTTGTGTGCGACGCCCGTGCAGTTTGTCGCCGGCGCACGCTTCCACCGCGACGCGTGGCTCTCGCTTCGTCGTCTTTGCTCACGAGCCACCAGGTCCCAGGCAGGCATCGGCATGGCGTTGTTGGTCTCACTTGGCTCGTGTGTCGCGTACGGCTACGGTCTCATCACAGTGGTGCGTGCAATCGTCTTGGGCGACAGCCGCGTTGCCAACGCCGACATGTTCATGACGTCGGCCATGCTGCTGGGCTTCGTGGTTCTCGGCAAGTGGCTGGAGGCGATCTCCAAGGGGAAGACGTCTCAGGCATTGAGTCAGCTCCTGGCTCTCCAGGTCAAGTACGCGACTGTGATCCTTCCAACCAAGAGCTTATCGGAGGCCGTGGACTTCCACAGCGGCCAGGAGCAGCGCGTGCCGATTGAACTCGTGCAGCGTGGCGACGTGCTTCGCGTCGTAAGAGGCGCTGCGATTCCAGCGGACGGCGTCGTGGTCCAGGGTCAGGGCTTCGTGGACGAGTCGATGCTCACAGGTGAGTCTCAGCTCGTGGAGAAGACCGTGGGCGATGCTGTGATGGGTGCGACCGTGAACGCCGACGGCCTGTTCCACATGCGAGTCACGGGCGTCGGAAGCGACACGGCTCTGAGCCAGATCGTGCGCTTGGTGGAAGACGCACAGACCGCCAAGGCGCCGATCCAAGTGTATGCCGACCGCATCGCATCCACGCTCGTGCCGCTGGTCGTGGGCTTGTCCTTGGTCACGTTTATCGTGTGGTACGCGATGGCTGTGACGCCTAGCGTGCTACCGCGTGAGTGGCTCGTCAAGGACGGTGCGTTTGTGTTTGCACTCAACTTTGCCATCGCGACGCTGGTGGTAGCGTGTCCGTGTGCGTTGGGACTCGCGACGCCCACGGCGGTGATGGTCGGCACGGGCGTAGGCGCTCGCTACGGAGTCTTTATCAAAGGTGGAGACGCACTGGAGGCCGCCCACCGCGTGACGACGGTGGTGTTTGACAAGACCGGCACGCTCACAGTCGGCAAGCCCTGCGTGACCGACTGTCTGTGGGTTGAAGCCCCGGATCCAATCCGTCAGAAGCTAGTGCTGGGGCTTGTGAGGGCGATAGCGACCGGCAGCCAGCACCCGCTGAGCGTGAGCGTGGCAGCGTTTGCTGCTGATCAGTGTGGTCAACAGACAGAGGAGACGTCGACCGAGTGTACTGTGGAAGGCTTCGTGGAAGTCGCAGGTCGTGGCGTGTCCGGTATCGTCCAGGGACAAGAGGTGGCACTGGGCAATGCTCAGTGGGTTCTACAGACTCAGCAGTGCACGTTGCTCCCTTCAATCCAGGCTCAAGTAGAGACGATGGAGGCAGAGGAAGGCAAGACCGTCGTGTTCGTAGCAGTCGACAAACGCGTCGTTGCGTGCTTTGCACTGGCGGACACGCCACGGTCGGACGCCCTGGCCACCGTCCAGTTCCTACAGAGCCCCAGCATGAAGAGTCTCGAAGTCTGGATGATGACAGGCGACAACGTCCGCACGGCTCATGCCATCGCGACGAGTCTGGGCATCCCACGCGACCGCGTGCTGGCCCAAGTGCTTCCAGGCGACAAGGCTGCAGCGGTCAAGGCGCTGCAGCGTGAAAGGCTCCGCGTCGTCGCGATGGTCGGCGACGGGATCAACGACACGCCGGCGCTAGCGCAGGCCGACGTGGGCATCGCATTGGGCGCCGGCACGCAGATCGCCATGGAAACGGCCAGCGTCGTGCTCATCAAGTCTCAGCTGTGGGACGTCGTGACGGCGCTCACGCTGGCGCGTGCGACGTCGAAGCGTATCCGCTGGAACTTTGCGTGGGCGCTGGCGTACAACGGCGTGCTGCTGCCGCTGGCCATGGGGGTGCTGTTCCCGCTGGGCGTCCACGTGCCGCCAATGCTCGCGAGCGCCGCCATGGCCGTGTCGTCCGTCTCAGTCGTGAGCTCGTCGCTGCTGCTGAACCGGTTCCGTCCGCCTTCGCCGCTGCTGCTGACAGTACCGGTGGCTGCGGACGGTCACCCTTCAGCAGAGGAGACCATGCGACCGCAAAAGTACCGGTAACGTGTGCGTCACGTGCGTGAGCTGAAGGATCGGTCGGTGAGGTCCAGGGAGACTGTGAGTGCTGCATGCGACTGCAACGTGTGCCGGGCAGGATTTGCACTGCAGATCCCGGCTTCCCGGCAAGACGCAGGCTGTGTTTCATCCTCAATAAGTCATGCAATGTATTGGTACCGGCAGGCTTGTTGACCATGTCATCTCTACGGAGACTCACACTGGGGTAGGTACCGTACTCCTTTGGCTCGCGTTGCCTTTCTACACGGTCTCTCTCTCTAAACTTCCACACACCACGCTCAGTGAAATCTGTGACAACTGAGTCCGCGTCTGTGATGGGCAAAGCGCTCTCGCTCTTGCACTGTCGTGCCTGCGTGACGCAGGACAGTGCGGCAGCCACCGCCGCGCAATGAAAAGCCCGAGACGAATCTGAGTTTCCAGAGCCCAACAACTTGGCTCCTATCGATTCCTAGAGGTCCCCAAGCACCCATTCTCATAAGTGAGACCGTGGCAGTTGTTGACGAATATCCGTTCTTAAAGGTCTCAGATCGAGGATCCTTGCTCGCTGTTGTCCAATCGTCCCAGCCCAAACTTGCCGTCAGCTCGCGCACGCGACGAGGCAGCGTGATTACTTGGCGGCTTGCTGCCTGGAACAAAGCTGAGGCTCTCGTGGCATTGAAGGCCAAAGCGAACGAAAGAGAGCGGAGACCGTCATCCATCTGGCCGCTCGTCTTCGGCTGAGACAGACCTGTGACTTGTGCACACTCGCTGTTGGTCTCACTTAGTCACGGCAGCTGGGGCGTTGGCTCTCACGCCCTGACTCCTGACTCCTGGGTTTTTGCAATTGGGACTCCGGCTTTCCTCTTGATCTTGCACTTGACGGGGTCTGTCTCTGCAAGAGTCTGACTGCCTTCACCACGCGCAAAGACAATCACGCTCCGGCTTTCAACGGCTCCGCCATACTGAAAACCCCTTGCCACACCATCGGCCACTTGGCCGCTTGTCTGGACTTCTCCACGGCCAGTCATCGCACCCACAGTCGCCCCAGCTGCAAGCACAAACAAGCCAAAGCGCCTTCATCATCCTGTCGGCAGATCCCAGAGTGTGCAGGTACCTCGCTTTCCGATCCAGAGCTCCGTGGTGTGAAACGAGTGCGTGAGACACTCACCTGCTCGCTGCTCTTTGCTCTCCATTCCTGGATTTACACCTGCCTACCGACTCGTCAGTCTACTGCGTGCGTGTGTGTGGCTACCTCTGTCCTGTTCCGAACAGAGCCCCCTCCCTCACCGGTACAGCACAACACGGCTCCTGTCTACCCCGCCACTCCATTCTTCACAAGACAAGACTAGGAATCCCCACCGAAGCTTCATCATGTCTCCTGCTGCGCTCGCCCACATCTTCCGCACCAAGCCGCTTCGCGTGATCCGCGCGGAGGAAAACTCGCAGGACTTGCCTCGCTCGCTGTCGCTGTTCGATCTGCTGTGTATCGGTATCGGCGGCACCGTCGGCAGTGGTATCTTCGCGACCACGGGCGACATCATCTCGGGCATCGCCGGCCCGGCCGCCGTGCTTTCCTGGGCGATCGCCGGTATCATCTGTGTGTTCAATGCCTTTGCCTACATGGAGCTCGTGACGCGTGTGCCTTCGTCCGGTAGTACGTACGCGTACGCGTACCACACGCTCGGCGAGCTGCCTGCCGTGATCGCCGCGTGGCTGCTCACGCTCGAGTACGCCATGTCCGGTGCCGGTGTCGCGCGTTCCTGGGCTGCCAAGATGGAGGAGTGGCTCACGGAGGACTACCCGAGCCACGACTTCAGCTGGCTCAACGCCAAGCACACCAACCTGCTCGCCGCTGGCATCATGGCGCTGAGTGTGCTCGTGCTGCTCATGGGCGTGCGCTTCGGCAAGATCTTCGTCAACACCATCACGACCATCAAGCTCGTGATCGTCGCGTTCATCATCGTCGCCGGATTCGCGCTCATGGAGCCGTCCAACTTGTCGCCGTTCATCCCCAAGCGTGACGACGCCGCTGACGCCTTTGGCTGGCAGGGCGTGATCAGCGGCGCCTCGGCGGCCTTCTTCGGCTACGTGGGCTTCGACGAAGTGTGCTGTCTCGCGGCCGAGGCCAAGAACCCAAAGACCGTCATGCCAATCGCTGTGATCAGCGTCGTGCTCGCCACCATGGCGCTCAGCGTGCTGTCGTCGCTTGTGCTTTCGGGTATGATTGATTACTCGGAGGCCATCAACTTCTCCGTGGGCTTCCGCGCGCAGGGTGCCGACTGGGCCGCCAAGATCGTCCACGCTGGTGAGACCGTGACCATGCCTGTGGTCGTGCTCATTGCGTTCCTCGCGCAGCCACGTCTCAACTACGCGCTGGCCTGCGACGGTCTCATGCCGCAGATCTTCGCCAAGGTCGACGAGAAGGGCAACCTGTTCGTGAACACGCTCATCAGCGGCATCATCTTCACGGTCATCACGTTCGTCGTGCCGTTCGACACGCTCTGGGACATTGTCAACTTCGGTATCTTCCTCAACTTTGTCATGACGCAGGCCTCGCTGCTGGTCGCGCGTACGCGCAAGTCCTCGCCTGTCAAGGGCGCCTACGCCATCGCGGCGCTCGTGGCGTGCTCACTCATCGCGGCCTTCACGTACCAGAAGGGCTACTCCGCTGTGGCCCACGACGACCGTAGCACGGCTGTGCTGGTCATCGCCATTGTCTTCTGGGCCGGTGCCGTGCTGTCGTGCCTGTACATTTGGCTCTACTGCCCACAGGAGGAGCTCGAGGCCGACGTGTACCGTGCGCCGTTCGTGCCGCTTTTGCCAACCATCTCGATCATGGCCGACTTCTACATGATGGCACAGCTCAGTGCCTTGGGCCTGGAGCTGAGTCTCGCGTGGATCGCCGCCGCCATTGTGTCGTACTTTGTGTACGGCTACGGCAACGCTGCCGGCCGCACGGGCTGGAGCGCGCTGCTCCACTACCTGCCGCACTTGTCGGCCAGCTACGAGCACCAGAAGGACGTCAACGGCGACGAGAGCTTCAGCGCGCCGATGCTCGAGGCCAACGACCTGCTGTCGCCACGAGGCAAGGCCAAGCTCCAGATCAAGTAGATGGATGGACAAAGTCGTATGAGTGATTGATGGAATGGATGCATTAGAACACCACGAACCAACACAGAGATAGAGATCTATCATGGTCTCAAATAAATAAACTACAACATCACATGACATGTCATACTCAAAATTTGGGAAGCCGCTGAGAAAAATGCGAATACTATTATAATGCGGCAGAGTCGCTTGCCTGGAAAGGAGCTGTTCGTCAGAAACAGAGGAAACTCGTCGACACAGATGACTCGCATACTGTGTGATGGGAAGACACAGAGCCCGTGTACGCATCCATCCACGAGGGCTTCCATCATCATCTGGTCGTGGAACGGCGCCGACATTAAAGACTCGGCGACTTGGGGAGTCTCCGCACTCGTGACTCGATTCATTCATTCATTCATTCCACAACTTGCGCCGCAAGACTCAAGACCTTCTCCACACCACCACCACCACCAAGCAACTCTCTCAAAATGGCCGTGACCTGTGGTGACATCCCGCGCTTGATCTGCTCCGTGATCATCCCGCCAGTCGGCGTCTTCTTCCAGGTCGGCTGCACGAAAGACCTCGCCATCAACGTGCTGCTGACGCTGTTAGGGTGAGTGTTTGCCTCTGCTCTTGTGTGTATGTCTGCCTCGATATGAGTCTAATCGCGTTGCCTTTCTCACTACTCCACCAGCTACTTCCCGGGCCTCATCCACGCCATCTACATCCTCGTCAAAAAGTAGAAAGGCAAACACACACACAAACACCACTTGGCCAGCAAGCAAATGTTCATGGTCACAACCTAAATAAACCTTCATGCGATTCCAACCATCCATTCCGTAGAGGGTCTACAGCATCATGGCCATTGTGAGAAAGGCAACAGTCTCAATACGTGTGACTCACACTGTGAGCTCCTGGATGAGTCACAGACAGGCAAGGAAGGCAATCGCGTGGGGCCAAAAGTTTGGTCACCTCACTTGAGTGCGATAGGCAAGTCAGTACCATCATTCCCAATGGGTACGGAACCTAACTGTAAACAAACGGGTGATGCGCACGCTTGAACCAACGCAAGAACACAGAGTCTCCGATATCTGATTGGTTGAAATAGAACAAATCGACGATTCATTGGTTGAAATGTTAGGATATCAAAATCTTTTTGCTCTATTTCAGCCAATCAGATATCTGGTCTCTTCACTGACATGGGTTCATGCAGCTGCCGACATATCAAAACAAAGTGAAGGCTTCTTCCTTTGTCGCCAGCCACTGCAGCCCACAGACGCAGGCGGTTGACTCGCAACACGGAGAGCACACTCGATCCTCAGTCGGCAATCTTCCCTCTCCCCC
>JAADXB010000627.1:0-11340 GCA_023337495.1 Pythium diclinum
AGGAGCTGTCCGTCAAGCTACGGCTCAAGGTAGCTGGAGCCGCAGTGATGTCCAAGAAGTGCCTGCACTCGACTGCGCACTAGAAGCAGCGGCATCGTCGACAGAACCTGTGCCTGTCGCTGGACATGTTGAAGCTACACGTGGAGGAATGCGTCGTATCACTCGCGTTCGGGCCCATACAGAGGATCCCATCGATGTATTCGAATTAACGAGTGAAGAAGCAGCCGTGGTGGGACGATTTCCGCATGGTCACGTCGCTACAGTGGTCGAGGAAGTTACTGGTTGGTTCAAGATATCGCTGGTCGACGGAGTCGGCGAGGAGGCAGCGACTGTCAGCGGGTGGGTGAAGCAGCGGGTTGGAGACGACTTGCGTGTGATGGATTTCGACGCGTGGCTCGAGACGGAAGAGTCGGTGATTGTTGGCGTTGATGATTCGGACGTTGCACTGGTCAGTGTCGAGTCAGCGAGTGAACTCGAGCCGGTCGGCGTGCGAAGGTCTTTTGCTAACGAATACCCATGCGTCTCGCTCAGTGGACACGAGTCGCGCCTGGCGAGTTTGGGCTACGATGTCCATCGAGCGCTAGCCATTAAGTACGCCCGTTCGGTGGTCTCCTCGTTGCTCGTAGGCGATGTTGCAGCGTCATCGACGGACCTACTGCTCTCGCTGGGAGACTTCGGCTCCACACAGGAGATTTTCCAGTTGTTATCACGAGCTCTGGTGGATGGTGAAGTCGTGGACGAGGCTGTGCTCGAGCAACGCGTGATGCGTATGCTTGTCGCACCAGAGAGTCACGACCAAGCCTGCGCGCTTGTGGATGATTGTGTGCGTAAGCTGGAAGGCTCGAGTCAATCCTGGCGGCAGCAGCGTACTGTGGTTCTTGAGGTGGAATGCAAGCACCCGTACACCAGAGATCTCGACGAGCACACCAGCGTCACGATCCCAGGTGCCAAGAAGATCTACGTGTACTTTGATCCGCGGACGCAGACGGAGGCGATCTGCGATTACGTCACGTTCTTCAAGTCGGGCACGGACCGCAGCGAGCGCTATGGAATGGACAGGTACAGTGGTCGAAAAAAAGCCGCGAACTGGCCAGGAGTCGATGGCCGTCCGCCCCTTGTGATCGACGCGGACAGCTTTGAAGTCTTCTTCCACACCGACTCGTATCTGTTTGACTGGGGGTACAAGATATTCGCAGTTGGGATCTTTGACAGCGACGATGAAGTCGTGTCGAACGTCGACGCTGCCTCGCCGTCATTGCTGGACCTGCGGGTGGCTCTGTGGGGCATCAACGTCGCTGCCAAGGCTTGTCTCGCACGTGATTTCTCGGACTGCGCTGTCGCGTCTGCGGGGTATTCGACGCGCGTGATGGAACTCGTGGTGCGATGCCTGCAGAATAGCCCCGTGCGAGTGCGTCTCGCAACACTCCAGCTACTCATGACGCTCGCTCAACGTGGCGCGTTCATTCGTCAGCTACCCGTGCCTTTGGTTCAGGCTCTCTGGCGGAGTCTTGAGGCTAGGGGCCGGGCGCTGAAAGAGGAGCCGATTTCCGAGCAGTTCAAGCTGCTGGTCGAGGCGATGGTGGCGGTGGACTTGGCTCTCGATTCGGGGTGTTTCTGCGATCTCCAAGACGGTACAGCTCGAAGCCAAGCCCAGCTGACACGGCGTGTTGCTCCAAAATGGTACGATGCGATCCGCGATTCGGTTGCGACGCTGCTGGACTTCCAAGATTCGCGACAGCTCGCAGTTGAGGCATGAGAAAGCGAGCACCCACTGACCCTCGCACCTGAGAAACGAGACGAGCGCAAGCACATCTCTATTGACGGTGCTGGCGCGCTGGAGATTCGTTTTGACCGCAAGACTTCGCTCGCTAACCACCATCGACTGAAGTTTTCCGCCCCAGAGTCCAACACTTCTGAGGATGTGCAAGGACTTTGTGGCTCGAAATGCGACACCGAGTACCCCGCGCTGTTTGTTACTGAGAAACGTGCGCTTCAGACTGGAGACCGCGTCGCACGCTCTGCGAGTTGGCGTTACGGAGATGAGGACGGGGGCGCTGGACACGTCGGTGTCGTCGAGGAAGTCGTGGGCTGGTGCGGCGAAGAAGGAATGGGCGTGCGTGTGCGATGGGAATCTTCAGATGTCGGTGTCTACCGCTACGGGTACTTTGGCCACTACGACGTCGAGCTGGTACTAGAGCCGTACGCAAGGACCACACCGCTGGTTATTCGAGGCTCGTCGCTCGAGTATACTTTCGAAGTGGTTGGCGAGGGACAGGAGCAGGAGCAAGAGCCGTCGTGGGGCTATCTCTTCTACGTGATCCCTCACTTCACACTGGAGTCAATCGGCCGTGAGCGGTTCCAGACACGAGCGTACCAGACCGTCACTCATGGTATCCCAGCGGACGTGCGTCACGACCAGCAGCTCATCAAGTATGTCAACAAGGTCGCACAGCAGAAGGCGTACTCGGGCGAGCAGCTCTTGTCTTTTTCGTGGTCCAGCATTGCCCCAAGTGCCGAGGAGCTCGTGAAGTGGCCTGTGCTCGTGGAGATGATGACGGGCACTGCACCGCGTCTTGTTACAAGTGGAGAGGATGCGACTGAGGCACCTATTGGTGGGGATTTTGACGCCAGCAGTGCTCGTCTCGGTGAGCGATTCGTTCTTCTGCAGCGACTGAACCGGGCCTTGAAGACCTTGATCCCATACGTCAAGTTCACGGCGTCTACGATTGTGCAAGTTGGCCGCCAGGATCGACTTCAGACAGCGACAGCCTCTACGCCAGCGTTGCTGCAGTTGCGAAAGCTGGTGATCGACCAGCGATACCGCATGATGTACCCAGCGAAGCGCGAGCTGCTGAACAGCGTGCTGGAGCACACCCAAGAGAAATGGGCCGACATCAATATCACTTTCAATCGACTCAAAGCCATGCGCCACCGCGTCTCCGGAAAGACAGACAGCGAAGGACACTTCGCTCTGTTTTCGCAAGCCTTCCGCAGGTTGAGCACCGTGCCGGACGGCCACTTCCGTCGAGCTACAGCACTCTACACAGTCTATTTCCTCGGCGAGAACGCGCAAGATGCCGGTGGCCCGTACCGCGAGACACTCGCACAGTTCACGGAGGAGCTCCACAGTCCACAGCTGCCGTTGCTTGTCACGTCGTCCAACGCGCTGCACAACGTCGGCGCCGCACGTGAGAAGTGGGTGCTCAACCCGAGCTCGACCAGCGCCACTGCGCTGAAGATGTTCGAGTTCCTGGGCAAGCTCATGGGCGCCGCCATGCGCAGCCAAGACTACATGCCGCTGCAGATCGCGTCGCTCATCTGGAAGAAGCTGACGGGCGAGACTGTGACCACGGACGACCTGGCGCTCGTCGACTCGATGATCGTCAACGCGATGGAAAAGATCCGCACGATCGACGAGTGCGGCGTGACCGCCGATGAGTTCGAGGACATTGTGATGGAGACGTTCACGACGCTCTCGACCGACAACCGCACGGTGGCGCTCAAGCCGAACGGCGCGAGTATCCCTGTCACGTTCGACTCGCGCGTCGAGTTTGCCGACCTGGTCGAGGCCTATCGCCTGCGCGAGTTCGACGTCCAGATCGAGGCGATCCTGCGTGGCCTCGCGAAGGTAGTGCCCGTGCATTTGCTGTCATTGTTCACGGGCGTCGAGATGGAGCTCATGGTGTGCGGGTCGCCCGAGGTGGACGTCGATTTGTTGCAGCGGTGCACCGAGTACTCTGGCTGCCGAGCGACGGACAACCACATCGTGTGGTTTTGGCAGGTGCAGCGTGAGTTCTCGCACGAAGAGCGCAGTGCATTCTTGCGGTTTGTATGGGGCCGCTCGCGGTTGCCGGCGAACGAGAAGGAGTTCCCGCAGCGGTTCAAGCTCCAGTCGTTCAACAAGACCGTGAACGGAAGCGTGGACAAGTACCTACCCATCTCGCACACGTGCTTCTTCTCGGTCGAGATGCCGCAGTACTCAAGCGCCGAAGTGCTGCGCGAGCGTCTGCTGTACGCCATGTACAACTGCCAGGAGATCGACGGTGACGGGGACTCCATCGCCGCGAACCAGCTCAATTGGGAGTCGTAATCCTAATTTGACTCTATCGAGTGCTTCATATGACGTAGCCTACGAATGTCTCTACCCCTCTAAGGTTTATCATGTTCGACTCGAATGTACACGCCGGTTAACACGAACTACGTTTTCTATCAAGATTACCTGCAAGATTTAACGTCTCTCGTGTCTTTTTTGACCACCGCCTGTACGAATTACCGAGGTCTTACCATGAGTGCACTGTAGTGACGCCCCGTCCTCATCAACTCGGCGATCGAAGACATAATGTAGCATTGTGAGCGGAAAACGAATTCATTTGTTCTTTCCGACTTCATCAAACTCTGTGTGTTTGTTCGTCCGGACAGCACCGGGACTTAGAGCGAAGTACCGGAATGAAGCCTTCGCCAGCGTCAGGCTGAGATAAAATACGTTGCTGAATCGTTTTCCAGCTCCCATTGCACTAGATTGGGAACGCATCCAGCTATCGTAAGACGGCAGTGAAAAGAGTAGTCAATTCGTCGCGCTCGAGGGCATTCAATGTTCCCAACAAGGGCTAAGTCGTGGTGTCTCCGACGTTCAACATTTGCATATTAGATTAACACCACACTCACGTAACATCACACAACAGCCCACCACTCACACAATCTCGAACCGGTCGTCTGCATTCGCAGCCGTCTCTGCCAGATCTCTATCGAGCTCGGTTTGCGCCTGTCCCAGCACAGTGGCGGTCTCTTCAAGCGTCAAGAACTTCCGCAGCACGCCTACAAAGTCCATGCCCCAGTCGTACTCGAGTACTTGGCCCGCTTCGTCCAACACGAACCGTCCCCATGCATCGAAACTGAGCTTCTGGCCAAGCAGCTTCTGCCGAAGGACGCTGTGTTCGTCGCGAAGCAAGTGCGGGAAGACCTGTTGAATCGTCGTATCGGAGACCATCAGCGTCGTGTGCAGCGTAGTGTGGAAGGTCGTGTCCGTCTCCGACGCGGTCCAGTCCACGTAGCGCTCCAAATCCGTACACGGATCGTCGTAAAACACCGTGAACACACGCGTTTGTTCCAAGAACGCCTCACGGCCATGCGTCTCGCCCACACGAACAGTGGGATGGAAGCTGGCCATGACAAACGCAGTCTGCGGGTCGTCGTGAACTGACTCAGAGGAGCGAAAGCCGTGGCGGAAGAGACGAAAATATTCCAGGATCACACGCGCACGCGACTCGCGCGTGTCCATGGCGTGGTACAGCGTGCGCCGCCGGTCTTCAAGATGGATGATATCCATTCGTAGACGGTTCACCTCCACGTCCAGGTCGGCGTCGGAACGCGTGAGCTTCTTGCGGTACCGCGCCTGGTTCACGCGACACTGTTCGCGGCGTCTGTCGGTCATCACACGGACACGTTTGGGCTTGGCACTGCTGCTGGAGGCTGCACTTCCAGTCGCTGTTGATTGACCACGACGACTCTGTGAGGTGTGGGAGATGGTGTCCTGAGGAACTGAGACCAGGTCGGTATCGGAGACCGTGCCGGGTCGGGGGTCACGCTGAGTGGAGGCGTCTGTAGCCGCCGCGGAGGAGGACGAGGAGGAAACCACGCGTTGCGCGTGGCCGCCGCTGCGCGCAGAGCGCCGTGGCGCCACCATCGTTGTTCGTGGAAGTCTGCCGGTGCTTTGGCGCTGACCACCGTAGCGTGGTGGACCAACTGAAATGAAACGACTCAGTCTCAGGTGCTGTATCAGATACGATCTGAGACTGGGCCATCTTTGCTTCGTGCCTGGATTGTTACAATTGGCACGCACGCGAGCCATCAGCCAACGGAGAGGACAACGGCACACGAGTAGAGAACTGTATTCGTCCACATACACTGCGTGCCTGTGATAATACAGTACAAAACAATCTGCAGTCGTCTCGAGTTTGGATTGTCGCGGACGAGACGGCGTCGGTCACCAAAGTAACGACATAGCGCGTGCCGATGCGGGTGGACGCAGATGTCATGCTGCTGGTACCTATGTCGCGAGACGATACTGTATGTACGTAACTGCGTTCGCTTGATGAGCCTGGATAGACTGTGACCGCAGAGTTGAATGCTTTGCACACTGCAAATTGCAGTGTTGACTCACACATGCAAACGCACGCGTGAGTCAGCCACGGTCATGAACGCTGTCTCTGCGTACGTAGGTCACAGATGATATGTAACTTGAAACGGATTAGAGAGGGTACGGAAACACGCGACTAGCCCAACAGCCACCCAAAACAATGGCCCCAAAAATATAGAAAGTGCGGAACTCAGAAGCTCACCAGCTCGATCGTTCAAGCAGCAGCATCCCGGCCGCAGAATTCGCCCAACACACGCAGACCACGAGTCAAGTTGTCGCTTTCTTCATGAACGGCGCGTGTTGCTGGGGTACTTTAAACACCACGGAGTGGGCTGTTCGGAATAAAAACTGCGTGTATCGTACAGAACAGCTCAGTGTGAGTCATACGCAGTGACGCAGTCGGGCGGCTCCAGTCCTTACAAACAATACCAATAGCGGGGGACGCGATCACCCCAATCGGCTCGGTCCAGCTCCCGCAGATGCACGTCTTCATGCTGAACGCAACGAGTGGTGAATCGTTGCTTGTGTTTTCGGCATGTTCACTATCGGGGATTCCGCAATCGTCGAGCGTGACGAGTTCTTGTGGACTCATTGTGGCGTCACACGAACGTACACATTGAGCAGAACGCTCGAGACAATTGCTCAGTATTTGTTCGTATCGGTATGGCGGGAAGTGTCGGTGAGTGTACGACCCAGTGTTGCGTGCAATACAGGCGAGAGACGACCACGGGACATGACCAAGTGGATCGCGCTTCGCGGTCTTCAATAGAAAAACCCGCCACATTCACAACTCACTCAAACGCACACGCTTCTTCACTAATTCCAGCTTACCTGACATCTCCGGCATACAATCAATGGGATGCTTGCAGCCGAACTGGATTACACCGTATTGCCGTTCTTTCAAGATTCTTTGTAGACGAGTAATGGACATTTTGTATTATCAAAACAGCGCATCGTCCGTGCTGGAAGTGGCTTCCTTCCTATTGTCATGACTGCAGTTGACGTTTTGATTTATGTTCAAGCGGCTCATTGGCGTGGAAATCGATTAGTTGACTTCTAGCATTTTGATGAGACCGCCATTCGGCACTGATCGTGGTCGATCCCCTGCCAGAAAATATACCTTACGTCGTAGACGACAACCCGAGAGGTTCTAGCAAACACTACCGTTTTATTGTTGCACCTCGTATCCGATAGAACCTTTCGTCAACGACTGCTGGACATGTCTTCGAGACAATTGACTCGGTACCCTTGCTGCGTACTACTACTGAACCGTTTGAAGAAATGTCATTGATGTGTAGGTCCAGTTGAACAGCGAGCCATTAAGTCACTATATTCACACCATGACATAATCGTCTCCTTTTCCATCGTGGATGAGGTATCCTTCCCCATCGGCGGCTTGATCCCTTTCAGAGTATTCATCAGTCTGAGCTTGACGCCATTGTTTATCTTTATACCAGCGCGTACTTTGACGCGGTTTGGTCTCCTCAACCTCGCTTGTGTGGTTCTCGGTCTCGTCTTTCTCTGATGATTGAACGACTTCTCCACTCGGTGTCTCCTTGTCGACAAGGTAGCTGTCTCGTACGATCTGCGCTTGCTGGAGGACGACTGCGACTTCTTCTACTGTCAACTTGATCTGTTGCAGAGCACCGATAAAATCGATGCTCCAGTCCAGCTCCAGAACAGTCCCAGATTCGTCAAAGACAAAAAGAGCACACAGAGGAAGACGCAACCGAACGCCCAGCAGCTTAGAGCGGAGAAGATAGTGTTCGGGACGCTGTAAATGCGGGAAAACAGACTGGATCGTCGTATCGGAGACCGTGAGCTGCAGTTGCTGATGCGCTTTCATCGTCATGGACGACTCCAATACGTTCAGGTCCGAACAGTATAGTAGTTCGACGAGCGGATCCTTGTAAAACGTCGAGAAAAGCCGCATTTGCTGCATGAATACGTCGTGGCCGCGGCTGTCGTCCACGCGCACAGCGTGGTGAAGATGGTTCTCCACAAACGCGAGTTGCCTGTCCTGCGAACGCTGCGCTGGACTTGAGTCAGCGACCCGAACGCCATGGCGAAACACCGAACAGAACTCGGCGAGCAAACACACAGAGAATTCCCTTGAGTTGACGGCGTGGCACAGCGTGCGTCGTTGGTCTTCCAGCTGCAGCACTTGTACTCGCAGGCGTTGGACGCTAATCTCTATATCCACTTCCGTTTGCATTTGCTTTCGGCGGTACTTGGACTGGCTGCGCCGACACTGTTCACGTCTTTTCTCGGTGATGACGCGCACGTAACGAGGCTTGGCTGGCGCACTGTTAGCGGAGACGGCGACACGCTTAGAGGCAACACCAGTCACTGGATTTCGAGGCTGCGACGCCACTGCATCCGCCGCTGCTGTGGAGCTGCTGAGCCCACGCTTGGGCATCTTTCGGTCTTGTTCCCTGAGCGGCTCTGTCATTCCCGGAGGAGACAACGGCACGACCCGTATCTGAGACCGTCGGCAGGTGACGTCCCGGGAAGGTCACTGGCTCAGCGAATGTGCTGGAAGAATCGAGCCGTCACGCGTAGCGCAGCCGTGGGTTTCAAAGGCGCGAAGGCTCCGTTATGGGCCGGGTTTTCTTTCTATCTTTTCACAGTGCCAGCTCGTTCCAGTCGTTCCAGAAACGGATTCCATTACGGTTGGCAATCCAAACCCAGGTATATCTTACATGAGTATATATTTCAGCTTGTTTCCGTCTAGCGTCACTAGTCCATCGTATTGATGTAATTGTTTTGTAGAATGCCTACCATGGGATTGTGGAACCCCTGTCTTTGCTGTTGCACTCTCGCGCACAGAAACGAGGGGCTTCTCTGCTGTCTGCAGCTACAGTACGATAGACAGGGCATTGTGTTGTGGGAGTCACGGCCAAGATTGGGATGGAGCTTTCACAAACGTCAAGGCCAGACGGCTGCGGTGGGCGGCTTTGTCGTGGTCGCTTGAGTCAGCATTTAGCCAGCACGAAGCTCCAGTCTTGGCCGACTTGTCGGCTGTGAGAATAGCCCGCCGGCTTTATCATAGCGCGCGTGCGAGGACCACAGAGCCCGAGAGATCCTCAGAGAAAGAAGTCACCAATGTCGACTAGTCGTTTGCCGTCTACCGGTATCGGTTTACCAGCAAGACCCTCCGCAGCTACGGTCTCCGATACCGCAACGGCTACTCCTCTCGAGCCGAAACCAAAGCCCAAGTACGTCCGTATCATCACTGAGAGGCGCCGGGAACAGTGCCGCAGCAGTCAGAAGAAGTATCGCCGCAAGTTGCTCAAAGACGCCCAGGACCTGGAGATTGCAGTCCAGCACCTGCGGCTCGAAGTCCTACAGCATGAAGATCGGCGACGCACTCTATATGAGAGTGTCAGCTCCCACGAATCGTGTGTGCACGTACTCGAAGAGTTGTGCCGCGTGTTTCGCCGAGGCGTGAATCGTGGCGATGCGGTCTCCAACGAAGCACAACTCGCGTTCGTGGCGACGCATCTCCATCCTAATGTGGGCGTCGGCGACTGGCTCGGCCGCGACGTTTTATGGGACCAGATGCGCCGGTTTTCCACGTATTTCGACGGTACCCTGATCGAAATGCTGCGCTGCTGGGACTTTGGTGTTGCGGAAACGACGACGAGCGTGAAAATGACGGGAAGACTGGTTCTCACGGTCTCCGATTCGACGCTTCAGCATGTCTTTCCTCATCTACACCACAGCAGTCGGCGAGGCCTCAGGAACAAGCTCATTGGCTTGCAGCTGGACCTGAAGACTTGCGGATGTTTCGTATTTGACAATACTGGACGAATCATCGAGATGGACTGGGTGATCGACTTTGTCGACGCACTTCACCGAGTGCTTACGATAGAAGAGACCGCCGTAGTACTCGGTCAGGCGCGGATGATCCGAAGCAGCTATCTTCTTGGACGCATAAGGCGACGACACGGAATCGAAGACTATGAAGACCGCACTGAGGAGAAGGCTCATTCTCAGAAACGCCGAGAACCGCGCTGGTATGAGTCAGGGTCCTGGAACGAGTCGCACCAGCCACGAGTCGAGATTCGGCGTGCGAGCGAAGCCACCAACAACGCTAACGACGGAGACCATGGATTTCTCATTCACGATGGCAAAGGAGACGACTTTGTGATGGTCTGATAGTGTGGAGGCTTCAGTTACTGTGATGGTGACGAGATTATTCCAAGATCGTGAATTTAATTCGATGTGGAACGACTGAGATCCTACGAGGCAGCTAGTGAGGTGGGAGAACGACAGTTCAACCACTGCTGACTTCAAGAGGAAGCGAGTGATTGCAAAACACCGTTGAATTGCGAGCTCCACCCATCGACTTGGACTCGCATCGAGTGAGATTAATCAGCAGAGAAATCCAATCTTTCGTGTTGAGTTCTTTGCCGATCTGAGGAAACGCTGTCGTCAGTGTAGGAAGTCAAACACAAGCGATTGAGATTAAGATGGATCTCAGCCGTGTCTGGGGTCTGCAACGAGCCGCCAAGGAAACACAGCAAACAAGCAATCGAAAGCGACTACGAAGATGGACGTTTCGTGGTGACTAGGCAGTTGATTTACATTAGATGTGGAAAAATGACCAAGTCGAGGTGTTGGCGATGGGGAAAGCAAGGCCACAATTAATAGAAAGTTCTACTCTAACTGGACGTCACGTTCAGGCCTGTAAGCTGCTCGGGCACTTCCACCAGAAGTTTAATGTGGTGCGCTGTCGTACAAAGCACTGATCAGACTGGAAGTTCTCGCCTACGGTGGATCGAGAGGGAATCGAGGCCCAGGAAGATAAAGTGAGCTTATGTGATGACTCTGCTCGTGAGTACCTAGAGCGCCTTCAATTAATGGCCTACTCAAGGCCGACAAAAACCGACAACTCCGACTACGACGAGATCTTCAAGTAAGCTCACTCACTGTGCACGTCTTGTGGCCGCTAGTTTGCACTGTTGCCTTTCACTCCTTCGGCGTGTCGGTAACGACAAGAAACATCGAGCCACCGACGCACCAACACCGACTGCCATCCTGCACCAAATTCTCCGTATCGTCAAGACCCATCTCGTTTTTCATCCATCGACTAGCAACAGAAGCAGAAGGCACCGACCTCATCGAAGACTTCACCATCGTCTCAAGCCGACTGCAACTCCAATCCTGTTGATAGGTCTGCACGCTTCTTGCAAACTCTA